>JAMQGT020003515.1:0-148007 GCA_024447675.2 Pterophyllum scalare | reverse complement strand
TTGCTGACAATCTCTGCAGCGTAAATATCGCTTATGCTGCGTGTCACAGCACAGAGTGAGCATGTGTAAGCACCCTGTAACAAAGCTCTGGATGAAGATTGTCCCCATGTGACTGTCTAGATGCTCCATGACTCAATTTTTGCTCAGCCTATTGGACTGAATTCATGCACCTCTTTTAGTTCTCCGCTTCTTCCTCCTCAGCAGTGATTCCAGTATTCGTGCTCACTCGTGAATAATTTCAGCAGCTCATGAATAAGTGATGTTTTGATTGGCATGTTCCTAACGAGGCAGCTCATTACCTCACAGCAGTCTTCTGTGAATGAGCTGAGTGTCACTTACGCAGATCTATGTCATTAGAGTATAGAGGGGGAGGTGTTACACCTGAGGATACAGTACACAACTGTTTTTTTTTCTTTTTTTCCCAGAAGCACCTCATAAAATTATAAGAAATAAAAGCCTTAAATTCAATCTCTGTAGGGGTACAACTCTCCTTTTAAGCCACACTTAGCAAAAACTACTCGGTGGAGAAATTTCCATCCACAGTAACTCCGACAAAAATTTTAAATTTAGACAATAAATGACTATTTTTGTTCATTTCAGGTCAAATAAAAAATTAAATATTGTTACACCATCCTGGCAGAACTTAAATGCATTCGTCAACAGTAAGCTCATATTAGCTTGTATGGCAAATGTTAATTTTAGATGTGCTGAATTTTATTTATGACTGGAAAACTAATTAAATTTCACCGGCTTTAAGTGTTAATGAGCTAGCATTTATAAGATCAAGTGCTAACATTTTCTAGCAAACTTGTAAATGTATTAATAAGCCAACACTTCATACGTATTTACAGCTTGTATATTAACTAGAAACAAACACACACACACACACACACACACACACACACACACACACACACACACTTACATCAGAGTTGAACCTCAGTTGGCAGACGTTACAGGCGATGACCTGTTTCTTTTTGGGTACCATGGTAACGCCAAAGGTGTGGTTGATGACAGCCTTCTGCACCGGGTCCATCTGAATGAGGCACACAGAGGTCAGAGGTCACCAGCCTGGTTGAGCATGAATACTGCTGACAGTGTGACAGATCTTGTTGTTCATATTATTTGACCTGCAGCTATAATACACCTCTACTGTTGCTAACACTCACTCACACACACACACACACACACACACACACACACACACACAAAGCCTACCGTGTTGAAGTTTGGGAAAAGTCCAACTGGCGACGTGGTCTCAACAGGAAATGGCAGGAATGGTTTCATCATGACTGAGGGACAAGTGGCACCTATGAGTCCTGGCAACGCACCGCCCACTGCACCACTCCCACTTCCTGGGAACAGAGAGACAGTTTGAATAATTGATTTCTAATAAGCTTCAAAGTTTAAAGTTTCAGGTTAATTAAGTTTAATTTACATTGACCCAAAATCACAAATTCTCTTCAAAGAGTTGCTGCAGTAACACCACAAAAAGAAAATAAGGATATTCTCACATTAGTTCATACTGGAAACATTCACACATTAGTGCTAAATAAAGCCCCAGTTGGATTATATTCACTCTACATAAACACAGAAAAAAAATACAGGAGCAATTTTTATTATAATGCATATTTAGTTTGACACTTTTAGGCTTGTTTTGTAAGAATGAAAATATTGAATTTTAATGATGATGACTCTCCAGCTATCTTATCATCAGTCTGTTGATACTTTTATGAAGGTGGAATGAAATTACATTTATTAACCCATTTAATAACTTTTATCCAAACCTTTGGTGAATAATTTCAATAACCATTTTTCCAAATTAACCAATTCCTAATCCTGATCTAAACATACATTCATCAAGACTTTTGAGCTATAAGATAACAACTGGAGCTAGTAACCATCTGCAATAATATGTACGGGTCAGGAAATATGTCTAAAGCTGTTTCTGTTAAAGCTCCTAAGAGAAAGAGACACTTCTTGGCTCAGCCTCTGCAGAGCAAACAAGGGGAGTCCATCTTTGATATTTGTGGAGTTACGACCTGGAAACCTGAGCAGCTGATGATGAACAGTAACTAACATATGGATAAAGAACATATGGCGCTGCAGCTGCCAGGCACAGAGGCAGGTAATAATACATAGAGACAAAGAGAAGAAGAGTGTAAAATACGGGCTCACATAATGAGTCCATGTGTCCAGCTGCCACAGTGCCACAAAGATCTGCTCTGCACATCTAAACTAAACCTTAAAGAGGCAGGAAGTACTGAGGCACCTAAAACAGAACCCACATCAAGGGTCATACACGTCACACTATACACAGCTATTACAAACCAAAACATTTCTTTAGTGATCACAAACCTTGAATATTGAAAATCTGCCTAGAATTAGTACCAGTGCATTATTTAGAGGCAATTACATGTGGGGTGAAAAATTTTAGGAGTTCAAGGACCTGAAGCTTGAATCCACCTGCTGCTATAGTACATATAGACGGTCAAAGAAAAGTATCTGATGCAGAGAAGAATATCATTATGTGCGTGTCTAGTTACTGTACAGCATGTCAAAGCCCTGCAGTGAAATCTTTCATAACAACACAGTGTGGGTGGAAACACTGATGCCATCTGAATCAGTCCTGAAGGAAGGGGAGGAGGTGGAAGGAGAGGAGGAGGAGGTTTTTGGTCATGTCGGTTTAGTGCATCTGTCCTATGTAACTTAGGTAAACCTGATTACTGTATATCTCATTTTACCAGTCTAACCAACTATCTATAAATTCTAATGTGTTCATGTGAGCACTATAACCCATTCACATCCACTCTAAATTAACTATCATCCACTGTAACTGAATTCAAAGAAAATAAAAAAATAATACTCTACTCTTTCTTTATATTTTTTTAAATACCCCTAAAACCTATTTGTAAGCACTCTAACTTATAACTTACTCAAATCTAAACATTCCTCAGAGATTCTGGTCCATATTGACATGACAGCATCACACAGTTGCTGCAGATTTGTCTCCCATTCCCACCACAGTCCAAAGCTGCTCTATTGGATTGAGATGTGGTGATTCTGGAGGCCATTTGAATACAGTGAACTCACTGTCATGTTCAAGAAACCAGTTTGAGATGATCTGAGCTTTGTGTGCCTGCTGGAAGCAGCCATCAGAGGAGCTCTCACACCATTATGCCAACAACACCAGTGTGTTGCTACAAGGCAGGATAGATTTCAATTTAATTCAATTTATTTATATTGCACCAAATCACAACAGCCACCTCAAGGTGTTTTATATTATAGAGACAGGACAAAAGACACACTGTTGGAGAGAGCCAGAGATTAATAATAACTAACAATTAAATGCAGAGTGGGGTGTAGAGTAAAAAGAGGTGAATGAAGAAGAAACACTCAGTGCATCATGGGAAAGCTGCCATTTGATTGGCTAATTATACATTTGCATTAACAAGCAGTTTAACAGGTGCGCCTAATGAAGTGGACAGTCATATCATTCTAACATAATCTAACTGTATCTCAACCAATCCTCATGCAATGTATATATATTATAGCCCACCCTAAAGCAGTATAACCCAATCCTAACCCAGTCTAAATGCTTTATAGTCAATCAAAACACATTTCAAACATCTACCACTCAAAGCTTTTTCTATATGCACTACAAAACATCTGTGAAGTCTAGGTTTGTCTTACATGTAGTCATTGTGCATGTGTGTAACATTAGGTTAGGTGTGGAATAGCTGCGTGCCAGACCACTGCCTCTAAGTTTATCCTCGTATAGCAGTACTCTGAGTCAGTGCCTGTATTTATAACTACAGCTGATTATTCAGTTCAAAACAACATGACACAGTGTCGTAATCGAATGTGAAGGTGGGCAGATACGGCTCAGATCACGATCTGGATCTGGGGGATTATTTATGATAGTAAATACAGATTAGTGTCTATTTTTAAAGGTGGCCTACTGAGTCAGCTTGGTGGATCTGTCAGTCCTGCAGACCGTCATTCAAACAACAACAAAAATATTTGTTATCTACGTCATACTAGAACTCCCTCGGCTCTACCACTACAGTGACTTTAGAGCTTCTTTAAGCACCACTGAGACCACCTTGAGGATAATTTTAGCCAACTTAAATATGCCCCTTAACATGTTGTAAAGAACCACTCATCCAAAATAAGAACCACTTGAACCATCGTGGAACCATTCCAAGAATGCCTAAAACATATAGGCTCCACTGGAGCCTCTCTAAAGAACTCGGGAACTTTGAATGATAGACATCTCCACATCGTCTTCAAACATAAAAGAAATGTGTTAAATCATTTGAAAAAAATCACAGTAAAAACAATCTGGACCACAGAAACCACCAAAGAAATAATAAGCATCCCTCTTCTTGTACTCTTCCCTAAACACACCTACCAGCACCTTTCTCTTTTCAGTGATCTCACCAACATCAAACACCGCTCTTACTTTTCTCCAGATGTGACATCTTCTGAATTCTGGGGCAGTGGAGGCCTTACAGTCCTACAGTCAGACTAAAGGAACAGTGAAACCACTTAAAGGACAACTGAAACTTTTATATGACCTCCTTAAATCTACTCAAGGATGGCTTGAACCACTTCAAGGACCCCTGAACATGCTGCAGGACTTTTTGAGGACCCCTTAAGCCTTTACAAATCACTAATGCCTGACCTTTTTCCCACCATTATTTTTTCCTCACTCAAATATCCAGCGATTTAACATTGTGAATGTACCTGCTGAAATCAGTTACATGTTAGACCATTTATGATCGGTATGAATTGGAGATATTTTTCAGTATTTGCGTGTGTGATAAATAGGCTGTTGAGAGAGTGGTCTTAATTCTGTCCTTCTGTCCTCTGAGATCTGGTTACAACACACACACAGTAACCCTTCTCCCTTACAGTAAGTTGCTGTTCTAAGAAGCTGCTAAAAATACTGATCTAAACATCTGCTACTGCACTCACATGGAAACTCTTCATAAACCAGCATGAAAACTGGCCAACAACAAAGCAATGAGCCAGTGAGCTTTATTTCAGGCTGTTGGTGATTTGTCAAAAGGTCTCCTAAATGTGGTTCTAGCTGTAGACAAACACCCAAAAAGTTTATTTACAAGATTATTTAAATAAACAATTTCCATTCGCAGCATGTAACTTTGCAAAGTGGGACAACTAACAAAAAGCTGAAGAGTTGAGAGGTTTCAAACTGGAGCTGGCAGGTTTGCACCTGTCTGATAATAGCAATCAGTCTGACCAATTTAGTCTGGCGCCTGACACAAAAAAGAAACTTATGGAAAGTCACTCAATCTGATCTTGAAACTGGAACCAGAGACATTAAAAAATAGAAATCTAAGAGAAATAGAAATCTACGGGAGAACTTCGTAGCGCCCCGCCACCAAAAAAGTCCGATCATGTTGCTGCACCGGCGCGTGGGCACAGCAGACGTTCAGCTGTGTGGTGGCTAGAATGCTTGTTAGATATGCTTGCCATTTGCCAAAGACATTGTTTTTTTTGGCTAACCATATTCAGAATTTAATTTAGCATGGCATTTGTTTGGTGCTCTAGTGGGATGAGCTACAAAGATAGACCATGAATCAAGCTGGAAATTAAGTCATAATGTCGTGGAACTTTAATTACATCCTGATTTGACTAGTGACTCGGCAGATGTAATTTTTATGTCCCAGTAAATATTAAAATTAAAGATATGATTCTCTCACTATTCAGTATAGCAACAGGCTTAAAATAACTGCCCAAATAACTGACCACAGATGTTACCAAGATGGATGTCAAATGGCAAGATTTGTACTAAATTCCCTATATATTGGTAGTAGCTTCCACCAATTTAGACTGGCCTAAAATTGGAACTAAATTAACTAAGCACACTAGAACTGGATCTGAGTGGATTAAACCAGTTTTCAAAAATAGAAGTGTAACTGCCCAGTTTGGATGCGTACTGGAACCCACCAGGTAAATCCATCCTAGAGGTCTCGTCATACCATAAAGGGATAGCCTGCAGCAAAAGTCATCGGTGCATCTTGGTGGAAAATACCTGCTGGTTGCCTATGAGTGCTGGTAGGGGTATCTGGAGAGCTAATCAATAACACCCAGAGTTAGTAAATCACAATGGACCTCAAACACACACCTGTGTGTAAACCACGCGTAGGATTGCTCTGAATCAGAATTAAAGAAATAAAAAAGGAATTCAAATACATGTAAAGAACATAAAATATTACATGAAAGGGTTTAGGCTTTAGCTTACTTCTTCCTATAACATAAATCAGAAGCCTTTTCACCACCAAATGAAGGAAACAAATAACCTCCATGTGCTTCTTCCATTCGTGGTCTGTTAATATATTTTTACTTGAGCCACAGCGAGTGTCTCGGGGGAAACAATAATTAGCACCTCGATCATTTCAGCCTGAATATTTATTAATTTAGTCTTGAGGAAACAGAGGACGTGCACCTTCTGGCCTCGTTTTTGGATGCTACTGCTTCATTTTTTTACAGGTGGAAATTCTGCTTTTCTGCTCTTACAACGTCCCTACTTTCTGCTCTGCACCTTGAGATTAGACATGTTTCCTTATATACAAAAATGGGCATGTGGCAGTACACCGATTTTAGAAAGCGAGTATGAGCCTGTCGATATAAAATGATTCTTCACTGACATGCACACAGTGCTGAAGTCTGTTTATTACCCACAGGCATTTTATTCTCAGATATAAATTATATCATTCTTTCATTTTTGCGTCTGAAAGAATCCCTCTTTTGTGGAAGTTCACAGACAAACCGTAGAAACGGCCCCAGCAAATCCACACTGTGGATTATTAACAACTTGGCTTTACACCAGTGCTAAGCAGTGGTCAGTGGACTCTGTGAGTGGTAATAGTTTAACTAAGCTAACATGAAAGTCAGGAAGCTGAACCCTCCCACACACTTCTGAAAAAAGCTGTTGTCATCAAAAATAAATCAAATATTCCAAGCGGGTATATGCTGTGATTGGAGGGTGCTAGTTAGCTATGACAGCTTCCTCTGTTTCACTCAAAGATTAGAAATGTGAAGATGGCGTGCTATACGAAAAAGGTGTACATTCAGGAAACTTCTAATCCTCTAATTAGAGCAACTGCACTGAAATTACAGAATTCCTGCCTCAAATCCTGCAAAAACACACCATGTCAGAACATTTTAAATGATCAAAGTGTCTCTCCTGGTGTGTCCTTTGCTGACATCGGCAGCTGCTGAGATTAAGCTGCCTATAAACTGATTCTAATCCTTTATTCATTTGTAGCACCCAGCTTCCTGCTGGTCAGCCGAGTTTCCCCTGCAGCAGTCAGATTTATGGCTCTGGCTGCAGTCAAGGTCATTTCTGGCATTCACACCTCTCACACACACATCCAAACACATATTTACGCTCACAGTTAGTTCTGTTCAGAGGCTCATATGATGAAGACATGAGAAACAAAAATGTTGCATGCTGCTCTGCTGTACTGTGAGCTGCAGGCTGCGACTCCTGTAACTGATCTGACTCAGGGCAGCTCTGTGCCCAGTGGGTATGGTTACTAAGAAATGTGGCTGATATTTAATCAGTCACATGGCCCTGGTGTATAAATCTAAATGGAGTGGCTGAGTTGCACACAACCTTTCAGTTACAGTAGCAGCATAAATTGATACACAGAGCATTTCTGGTGTTTGTAGCAGGTTTAAGGCTGATTTATAGTTATTCGGAGTGTTGAAAGGAGCACTGCTGAGCCATGGATTTGTGTTTACAGTTCTTTTTCTTTTTTTAAGATATATCAGCAGGTTTTTCTTTTTAAATTCTGGATTCCTTTTCAATTTAACTTTTTTGTGACCACTACAGAGGACATAAGGTTTCAGGAGGTTTCAGGAGGATATAACAAAAAAAAAAAAAAAAAATTCTCTGGGCTTTTTTTTTTTTTTTTTTTTTAATTCTCTGGGCTTTTTTTTTTTTTTTTTAGGACAAGCCGATCTCATTTTCACATCCAGTCAATGTCTGTCTGTCTGGCATGTAAATACCAATAATTTCAATTTCTAAAGTACACACGACATCACAAAACAAACCCTACAGACATCATTCTGCACTGGAAGGTCAAAAATCCAAGAGAAACAACAAAAAACAAGGCACGTTTTTGAGGGGCTGGTGCATTTTGGAGCTATTTTAAATGGATTTATCTGATAAATAATGTTGCTTTGTTGGGAAATTAATTATACTAACAGGCAGTCCAAGAAGTCTGCACTTTATGGATGTAGCCTGCTGACCAAGATAGATAAGTCAAAGCAATCTGTGACATCATGGTGGCTACGTCCATCTTTTATACACAGTCTAAGATTTGTATGACAGTTTTTATTAATTTAGTTAGCGCTATCATTTTTAATGCAAAGCTGACATTGTTTTGTTATTTTAACTGATGTAACAAACAAGAATTTCTCAAATCTGGGATAAATAAAGAACTTCTTATCTTTCCTTACTTAAACTGTCATTGTTGCCATTGTGGGGACTAGACTAATTAACCCTTCATTTTTTAAGACATGTCAGTGTTAATTTTGCCTTAAAAATGACAGAAAAACAACAGCAACCATTCTTAAAGATGCCTTTGTGCAGCTGAAATATCCAAACCCTCTTCACATAATTTCAAGAATTTCCATCAATAAAGTATCTATCTATCTATCTAGAAGGTAATCAAGTGGGAAAGGAATATTAAAATCAGAGTATACAATCAAAAGCTGGTGCTGTCTAAATCGCTAATCTACTGTTCCAGAAAATTCCTCGTCAACATCCACGAGGAATGAAGCCCCGAAAATGCTCTTCTGGAAAAGAGCATTTTCTGTGGTATAATCTTCAGTATATCTTCAGCCACACTGTTAACATTTAATACAGCTTCAGTCTGCATATCATCATCCAGCTTAGCAGACTAAAGAGAAACATCTGATGCTGTTAATCAGACCCGAAAGTTATTAGAATAGATGGACTGATGAAGATGAAGGAAGAGGAGAGGATGTCAATGAAGATGTCAGTAAAGACCATGATTTTTAATTTAGATTTAACTCAGTTAAAGGGTCCTACCTGAGCCAGATGTCTTTTTTTTTTTTCTGGTTTTATCTGAATCCTGACGGGCTTTTCCCACTTTTCTTCCTCTTCTTTCTGTATTTATTCAGTTTGACTCTACGTGTCCGTGTTACTCTGCTGTAGTCTTTTAACGAACATGCAAACAGCCAAACACAACCACCACGTCCTGTTTGTGTGTGTGTGTGTGTGTGTGTGTGTGTGTGTGTGTGTGTGTGTGTGTGTGTGTGTGTGTGTGTGTGTGTGTGTGTGTGTGTGTGTGTGTGTATGTGTGTGGGGGGTGCGGCGGGTGAGAGAAAGACAGAGAGCGGGAGCATATCAGGTGACTGGAACAAGAGTGGCATGTGTCATCTCTTTCTGGACACCCGAGGCTCAACGTCAGGTGTGTGTGTATGTGTGTGTGTGTGTGTGTTACTTCCTAATCCCTTGCTGCTATTTCCTCCAGAGACAAGTAACTCTATCCCTGGGGATGAGAGAGAGAGAGAGAGAGAGAGAGAGAGAGAGTGAGAGAGAAAAGACGACCACACACACTACTTACAGATTATGCCGGAGGATTAAAGATTACATTACCCCACTGCAGTCACTGCTGTGTGTGTGTGCGATAAGATCAGAGCAGTTGTCGGTTCACACGTCTACGGTTACCGCGGGTGTGTGCGTGTATATTACTCATGTTGTGGGGACATAAATCTTTTTACACAGTCACACTGAAATCACCCGCCTCCCTTCTGGTGACAAAAAGCGAGTCCCTTTGCTAACTTAAAGTGGAATAAGGGCTTATGGCATTTTTAGAAACTCAAATATTCTAGCTGAAGTACTCCAAAAGAAACTGCGAATCTGCTGCCAGTCTATCGGCTACCTGTGCAGACGAAGCAGAAACTCATGTAACAGCATCAAAATCATCAGATGCATCAGAAGCAGTGAGTAAAAGTAACTGTGTCTTTCAGTGATGAAAGCATCAAATATACTGTGACTTAGAAGAAATGCTGATCATTCAACTTTGGAGTAGGCAAGTTCCAGGAAACTTCCCAACACATTCAACAGAAATGGAAAATAAAAAAAAAACTTAAAGGATGCAGTACCTGTGCAAAAACATCCTCTCCACTATTGCTCAGGAGGTACAGCAGGTCATCTACTAAACAGGTAAACGGTTTGATTATCCAGTGTGCACATCAGCGTGTCCTTTGGACAAGATGCTGAACCCCAAATTGCTCCCAAAGCGTCCATCAGAGTGTGAGCGCGTGCGATAGGAAGTGCTTAAAGGGATAGAATAAAGCAGTGTATCGGTGTGCGAGTGAATGTGGCTAGTTTCCCTTGAGTTCTCAGTTAGAGTAGAAAATTGTCATGTACAGTTAGGTCCATAACAATGGTAGAGTTTCTGTAATTTTGTTTCTCAACTCAATTTTATTTATGAAGCACTTTAAAATCAATGCCATTGGCCAAAGTGCTGTACACAAGTTTCTGTACACCACTGCAGTGGATTTATTTGTCTGATTACTTCTGAGCCTCTGAAAATGGGAGACTATGTATAAAAGTGGCTCCAGTTCCTAAACAGCTACTGCAATAATTTTGTTAAATCCCTTGAATTAAAGCTGAAAGTCTGCCCTTGAATTGCCTCCTGGTGGTGTACAGGGGTAAAATTAGAGAAATTGTGTTATTGTCCAAAAACTTCCCACTGGTCACAGCTGTGTATCGTGTATACATGTGCTGGTGAAAGCCTGCGCCGACACAAATGGAGGTCATGTTAAACTATTTTTATTGCCCTCATCTAACACAGGCAGTCTTCATGACAGACAGTTGTGTTAATGACATCTGTATTCAACATCAGCAGGTGCTGTCGTGGCAGGTTCACATACTGGGATACTTCGTGCAACCAAGTGTATTGTGACAGGTCAGAATGTCTGTTACTGGGCATAAGGTGTGCAAGCCAAATGTACACCACAGTGTTGCTATGTATTATTGAAAGTATGCCACCCATCATCAGCTACACAACTTCCACAGTTGCTTAGCAGCTCTGTGAACCCAGTGAACCAACCACAGTAACGATGGCGCTCTCCAGCTGGAAGGAACCAAACTGTGTGCGGGAGACAGACTCAGAGATGAGGATAAACACAAAGATAAGTGCATTTTGATTTCTAAATGTTATTACTGAGGCTGATTCAACTATGAAAATATTTAAGAATTTCTCTAGCTATCTAATCTAAAAGCTGTGAGAGAATGGAAAGTTCATTTTCTGTATATCTGTGCACAAGCTTTGAAAAAGACTTTGGTCATATCAGTGTCACTCATGCATCTTATTGTCCAGCGTTTGAGTAGCAAATGACCTTCTCCACATTTCAGCACATGATTTCCTCTTAAACCAGTGTTTTTAATGTTTCAGTTTAGGTCCCATAAGATAGAACACAGTAAGTAATGATTCAAGCAACCTGCATCCCTCTGCTTCCCCTGCTTATGTGAAGCTAAGCTAACCATGTCCCGATACCAGCTTGATTCTAGGATTTGTGCTGATCATCTCAACTCCCTGAAACACTTTGAACAATGAATGAATAGATTTGGCTCCATAATTTCCCCCTCACTTTCCACTCATGTATCACTAAAGAGGTTCAGGTGGGTAGCCTACGAGTGGAGTGTCTATGTGCCCGGTTTTGCCTGAGGGCATCCTTTACAGTACAGTATCTGTCACCTGCTTCCCACTGCAGAAAACCCTGCAGCTGAAACCACTGCAGCTGCACACGAGGCCTAAAAGTATCAGAGTATTAATACACCACTGATCCTTTTGGGAGGAGAACCCGTCTCGCTACCTTCATCTGCATCTTAGACATTCCTTATCCACAGAGAGCGAGCGGTGGAGGGACACTGGCAGAGCGTGGATCTGCTGACGGCAGCATTAGACATCACACTGCATTATTATTATGCAGAGAAACATGCACATTAGCATAACAAGCTTGAGTGTGTGTGTAAGTAGGTCATGTTCAGAACCTCCTTCATCCGAAAAGAACACAAACACACCCAGTGCAGACCAATCAAGAATATGAAAGCAGACAGGAGAGCTCCTGTCTGAGACTCAAGAGAAAACAGACAGAAAGCTAACAGCACAATCACCTGCAGGAGGAAACTCTTTAGAATCAGGAGTGGGGCTGAAAATGTAAAGCTTATCCTGAGGGTGGTGCTAAGGAAAGGTCACTGTCATTAAAATCTTAAAAGGTTACAAATTATCATTTTCTGCAACCCTAAAAGGAAACACCACAAGACAAAAAGACTTTTACTTTGAAATTAGCTATGGGAAGAGAAGAAAATAAAAAGAAACTGTTTTTCTTTATCTAAAGAAGGAAAGAGTATCGAGTTGATCCTGATTTTTTCTTTTTATTCTGCAGGTAATTTCAATCCTGTTAGTGTAGTCACCAGAGCTCTAGGTGTCAGATGTCAATTTAAAGTTAAGCCAATAATGCACTTTAGTATCACTTTCCAAATTCCACCTTTTCACTTCAGCTATGGGCTAGAAAGCAACAACAGTAGGATAGCCCATGTAATGCTAATATTTTGTAAGCTGCAGCTGGTTAAATCCACAAAACCAGTAAACCTCTGAGTCACTGCAACAGCGCACATCAGGTGCTTAAATAGCATGTCCAAAAGAAAAGCTCTAAAAAAAAAACAACTGGCATCTACTTTGGCGAGTGTATTTCCCTCCTGCATCACCTGCTAAATCCCAATAAAACCTCAGGTTGGTATCTGGGTGTTACCATGGAAATGTGGATCTCAGTTCTTGCTCAGCTTATAGGTATGAGGGCTAACATCCGTCCATCCATCAATCCATCCACTTACTTAAATGTTTATCCAGTTCGGGGGGTGGGGGATGCTGGAGCTTATCTCAGCTGTCATAGGGCAAGAGGTGGGGTATACCCTGGACAGGTCAACAGTCTATTGCCAGGGATAACACATGGAGATGGACAACCATTCACACCTACAGTCAATTTAGAATCACCAACTAATTGAACATGCATGTCTTTGGACTGTGGGAGGAAGCTGGAGTACCTGGAGTGAACCAACAAAGGGAGAACGTCCAAATTCCACACAGAAAGGCCGAAGCCAACCAGTGGATTTGGATCCAAAAATCTTCTTCTTCATGTCAGGCAATAGTGCTAACCACAACACCACTGTTCTGGCCATATTTATTAGTATTTTATAATTTTCTGCAGAAGATTTTTTTGGGGCTTATCATAGAACTATGGTTGCAAAACATGGAGGTAGCCAGTTGGTTTGGGAATTTTGTAGACTCAGTGTTAGCACAGTAGCCAGTGCTACGAAAGGGGAAACCACAGACGCCAAAACCAGTTTTTGTACCAGCTATGCTGTATAGTTTAGCATTTAACCATAGGAGTGTATGGGGATTCAGTAGTTTTGCACTTTGACATTGCCTTCATTTTTCAGCTGCAGAAGTTGCCTCATGTTTTTAGTTAACAAGCCACTTGTTTGACATGTTAACAAAAAGTACAGCACTGAGGTACCACTCATTTCTTTTTATTTTGCTAGAAAATTGGGAAATAGATGTGTCTGCACTGGCAGTGTGTTTGCAATCATTGTCATGATGAAAAATTAAGTCTTTCCATCAACACCACTGGCTGAAATGCAGTCCCAAACCATAACAGAGCCTCCACCGTGTTTTACAGACGGCTGCAGACACTCACTGTTGTACCTCTCCCCTGACCCCCTCTGTACATACTGACCATGATTTGAGCCAAAAAGGTCAAGTTTGGATCCATCACTCCATCAGACCTGTTGCCACTGATTTTCAGTGGCATACCTCAGCCTTTCCTCTCTGTTTCCCTTCCTTAAGAATGACTTCTTCATAGCCACCCTGAGATGATTTCTGATGAGGCTTCAGTGAACAGTAGATCGATCAATTTAAGGGCCAGATGCATCTCCCAGGTCCTGTGTCAGGTCTTTGCCGGATTTTTTTCCTGTTTCTTAAGGATGTGACTTTCAGATACTGTTCATCTGCTAAAGAAAGTTTTTAGGTCTGACACTTCTTCTTTTGTCCTTCACTTGTCCAGTGTCCTCAACTTTTTAAAGACACACTGCACACCATGCTGCGACATGCCAACTTTTCAGCCAACAGTTCTTTGGGAATCATCTTGTTGGTACAAAAAAAATATTTCATGCCTCTTAAACTTTGTTATCGTTGACATTTTTCATAGATTCAACTAAAGAAGTGGGAACAAATTATGTATTTCTGTGACAGGCTGCTAGTAATAAAGCACCTAAAGATACTATTTAAATAGGTTCTTTAATAAGTTGTCTATTAGGTGCCTTTTTTATGCTTGAATGATTCATAGGTCAGTTTTAAGAGGTTTAATGAACAAAAAAACATTCCTCTTAAAATGTACCGTGTCAGAGTAGGAGAACTAGACTGAAAAATGAGTGAAACAGTAGCCAATGTCCAAAGAAGATGAGCAGCAGTGTGCATGTAATCAAAGCAGTCACGCTATCTATTATAAGAGGAATGTCAGAGCAGCCAGGAAGCAGTCACAGAAGAGTGGACTTCACTCTGTCCTTATCTGATATACAGTTGTGTCCAGGAATCTTCTCATTGCACAGGGTTCCCTAATGTTCATCTATATACTGACATTTCTGAAGCATACACAGTGATCGGTCAGTTTAAGGTGAGGCAGACAGATTGCCTTTTATTTGTTGGTGTGCATTCTCTCTTTGCACGTAGTATAAATTCTGAATGGGAATGCCACCAATTAGGACATGAAAAGTAACGTTTATCTGCACACCTTATTAGGTATTCCACCAGTTTTGAGCAGACTGTAGTGACTGTAGTACTAACTGCAGTGACACCCTGACTTTTCCTGTTGGCACCAAGAAGTTCTTGAAAACTATGAGAGGAAGAGCCATGAAATTTACACACAGTCATATCCCTCTCATGATTAACTGTAATAACTCTGCTCATGCCTTAACATTAACAGGAAATCCAAAAATATTAAAACAGAAGGCTAAAAAAAAAAAAGAACTTTATGTCAGTGTACTGAAATAACAATGCTAGAAAAAAATGAGGTCCCAAATCCTCTGATGAACAGCTGAGTGTTCCTCTTGGACAGTAACAGTTTTCACAGGGGACCAACCATTTTTAGACAAACAACAATCCCAGTGTGAATCCAGGTTACAACCTCCGGGTTCCCCGAAAACACCTGCGTGCCCACATAAATGTAACAATTCAACCAGATTTTTAATTTTTTTAATTAAAAAATAAATTTAAAAATAGCTTCAAAGAACAAAGCGGCTGAAACAGAAATAAACAGAAGAAGGATTTCCTACCTCGACTCATGAAACTACTCCACATTATGGACAGTAAGACAGCTGTCTCACCTCCTCTGGCTCCTCCTCCTCCCTCTCTTTCCTATCATCTGTTCCCCTGATAACAAAAAGGAACGAAGAGAAAAACCCACACCAAACAGCTCAGACTCGCTGACTGACTGTTTGTGTGAATGCAGAGAGGCACGTGTGTGAGGGTAGAGGAGGGCGACCGACACACACGGTGAGAAAGAGACAGAGTGTACAGTGTATGTGAATCACTGAGGTGATGATATTCATGGTGAACGGTGATGACAGCCCCTGTGTCTCAATGGAAATCCCTCTTTCTCTCTCTCTGTCGCTCTTTCTCTCTCTCTCTCTCTCTGTCACTGAGTTGCTCACTTGCTCTCAGTTTGTGGCTTCATGATTAAAAAAAAGGAAAGGAAAGGAAAGGAAAGGAAAGGAAAGGAAAGGAAAGGAAAGGAAAGGAAAGGAAAGGAAAGGAAAGGAATAAACCAAATATATCAACTGACCAACAACCAACCAAAAATGGGATGATAATGGCCTAGGCCACATATCATGTCCACACAAACAGTGTTCCACAACAATGTGTCCACATACAGTAAGCACTGTTCTCTGTCCATGTGCACATACAAAAACACAACTGAAGTGTGTTTCTAAAATTATGTATAATCATCCTCTGATGAACAGATGATTGTTTCTCTTGGACGGTAATACTGTTGAAAGCGAGAGCATCCAGTGAACAGGCTGCAATACAAGCATGACCTCACAGCCAGGTTGGCCAAGTTCAAAATATTCACCCCTGAAGGAGTTTCCAAAAGTCTGTTCTTCTGCAGTCCCGTCAGTTTTCTACCAAACCTTAGCTAATTCTTCTTTTTTAGTCCTGCCAGTCCCAGCACTGGTCCTCTGCAGTCCTCTACTATCCAGTCTACAGTACAAGCTTTCTACTTGACTTAAACTAGTCCTGCAAGTCTACCACTAGTTAACTCTTTATACAGTTTTCAACTAGACCTAGAAAAGTTCTGAGTGCCTCTACTACTTGCACTGTACCAGTCCTCTATAGTTATGCTAGAATAATAATTTTCATACTGGACATTTCTAATCTTAGATCCCCCAGTCCTACAAAAATAATCAAATAAGTTTTCTACTTAACCTTGTCTGGCAGAACTCAAAAGCAGCACCAATCTTTACAAGTCACACAAGTTTTGTGCCTGGCTTTGTTTCATCCTATAGGTTCTCTAATAATAATGCCTTAGACTTATATAGCGCTTTTCATGGTACTCAAAGCACTTTACAATTCTGTGCACCATTCATTCACACCTCAATCATACTTGGTGGTAAGCTACTAATGTATCCACAGCTACCCTGGGGCAGTCTGACAGAAGCATGGCTGCCAATTCGCATCTACAGCCACACAACCACATTCAACCACACAACCACAGCACACGCTCAGACGGGGACTCAAACCCACGGCCCTCCAGTTGCAAGGTAAGCACCTACCCACTGCGCCACTGCATAACATTTATGCCAGTAGTTCCAGTTTTTATATTTCACCATAACTACCCTCTGATAGATTTAGAGGCCTTTATAGTCCAGGAGTAAACAAAAACCAACCATCAATCTTTTCTGCCACTTATCTGGGTTTGGGTTATGGGGTGAGAGAGACCCAGACCTCCTTCACCCTGACCACCTCCTCCAGCTCTTCCAGGTAGACATAAGTACTACCACTCTTCTGCTGCCTCACCCTGCAAGAATCAGCTGTTATACTAGAATTCTACCAGTCATACTAGTCCTTTGTCTGCAAGTCCTCACCATTGTCTTAGAACCCACATGGGCATGAATTTTGGGTTGGTACTCTAGGATCTAGTTGGGTGGGCACACAGCTGGTTGTATATTTTTACCCAGCCGCCACCTCTGGGCCTGTTGCCGTCACCCTGAGCATGTGGATCCATCAGCAGAGTCTATTCATACACTGCCGAATACATCAACACAAGACCACACATCAACACCTGCTCAATCCCTCTGTCTAACAAACATGCACACACTGCTGCAATATGTGCCTATTAATAACTCTCTGTTTCACTGCTTATTATGAATGGGGTTTGAGCAGGACATCACGGTGACCTTTATTAGCCCAGGAGAGCTAATTAGAGCTAGCTTAGTCACACACACAGTCAGATGACAAAAGGAAAAAAGAGGGTTGATTTTGACATTTTCCCTGTGCGTAAGAGGCGTCCAATCAGGAAGTCAGCTTTTAACAATTACTAGGATGCACTTTTGTGGAACCCTTTCACCCTTTTCTCAAAACTGCAAACACAAAACCCAATTTTCAAAGTACATTCACAAGACTTATGACTCCAAACAATCCCTATAAAAAAGTTTTATCTGCACTTAAAATCAAACAGTTTCTCTCAGACCCACATATTCATTAAAAATAAACACTACAGAGCGCTCAGTGCCACAATTCTTTAAGAAATGGAAAACACAGTCCTCGAGAAATAAATGTCGTCAACCTGCAGTTACACATTAGACAGTCAACACACACACACACACACACACACACACACACACACACACACACTTAGTGCTGTTGTTTTTGGTACCAAGCAACAACACTGCAGACTGCAGACACACAGAAGACAGAAGGGGAGAGAATAAAAGAAAACCTTAGACAAGAGAACAGAAAAGAAGAAGCAAAGAGTGTAGAGGACAAAAGCAAAGTGAGATTTGGAGAAAAGAAGAAAGAAAGAGTGAAAGAAGAGAAGTGAAAAAAACTAAAAAGAGGAGAGGAGAGCCAAGCAGAGAAGAGCAGAGGAAATACTGTAAATGTAATTAGTCTCATGTGAGTTAATCTCTTCATTTGTACTGAGAATGTGGATCATGGGAATTCACTTATTTAATTAGTGAATTTGTGTGTGTATAAGTGTGTATGCTGCCTCCTGGTGGTCACTAATTGCCACTAAGTAGAAAACAAATACCATACAAGTGCAACACAGCAAATCCACGCTTAACAGTCTGAAAAAGTGAAGTCTCTCTGCCTCTCAGTTAAAAACATGGCTTTACTGTGTAACTCCATTTAGTTACATTTAGTAGTTGCTTATCCAACTAGATCAAACTCTTCCTCAAGGAGGCACCATGGAGAAAGCTGTTGCTTACAGCTTATACATTCAACGTCAATTGTAAAATATACAGGAATATAAACCTGAAGTGTGTTTAATTATTTTTTTTATTCAATATGCTTCAAATTGAAAAGCAGTAGTGTAAGTTCACTTTGCCAATGCCTTAAAAGCTCAAAATTATTGATTCAGAAAGTATTTATCCACAGGAGACGTTAAATCCTGACAGTGTTATTATTATTGTCATTATTATTAGGTTTCAAATGAGATTTTTTAATGCTGACTTTCTATTGCTGTTATATAATGAGCCACATTAGCTTATAAATAGTCCCATGTCCCTCTGTAGTTGACTCTCTTTTCAGCATTTTCATCAGAAATCCAGATATGCAAATGTTTTTTAATTACTGGATTTAATGTTGCCTGATGAACGTGGAAGGCAGCAGGTGACACACGCATAACTTCTGTTTGGCTTCCCAGCTAATTGTATTAAATATCTGGATCATAAATTTCCAATTATTCATGCATTATTCATAGTTGATTCACCATCTTGCGCAGTCCTCCTCCTCCTGTTATGTAATTCATGGTTCGTATTTTTACTCGCATAGATTCCATGTGCATGTTTACTAGATTATTTTAATTTTGTTCCAATTTCTATGGGAACTGTTTTTAAATTTGTTGTCAGGAATTATAATGTAAGCTGTTACTGTGCACATTTATTATTACATGTCTTTGATACAAATGTTGATTAGGGCATTTAATTTTTATCTGGTTTTTAATATTATCATCAAATATCCTGTGTTTTAGCCTTTTTTTTAAGATTTACCTGCATCGTTACACACAAGCTATTTTCCAGCCAGCACCGGAAGTCTGTTTATGTAACGTTTATGCAACAATACATCACTTTGCACTCCTACATTTTACTACATTTATTCATTTACACACGTTTTTATTTATATTTGCACACAAAGCATTTGATAAATAGTTAAAATATAACAAACATTACAATATTAAATTGCTTGTAATGCACTGAAGTATCAGTAAGTATAATCCAGTAATTATAAAGCATCGAGACAGCTGTTCTTCCTCGCTTTTTTCATATTTAGAACCATAGTGATTTCTTGAGTGCAAAGATTGTAATGTAGTATTTTTAAACTATTGTGATATTTCAACTTGAGTTGAAGGAACTGAGTACTTCTTCCACCACTAGTGAGTACGAATTTTATCTTTCAGTCTGACAGTTTGTAACTTTTGGAGTATTTCTGAGGTCGACTGTTCGTGGATGGAGAAGAAAAAGAGAACACTAGATGACATAACTTGACATCACGGCCTCGACATGTTTTCACAATCAATTGAACGATGATCCAAGAACAAACTAATCAGCTCTTCTGGTTTTTAGCAGTTTTATATGAAACACATCTTCTCTGGAGCTCACTGATAGCAGCTAATGCCCTCCTGCAGCACAATGACTGTGATGTCATCCGACCTGACTGCTGATAGGCTGTTCAGCCAGGTCACTGTCACACACACACACACACACACACACACACAGCCTGGCCTGGAGGAGCACTGAGTTCAGGCCAAAGAGCTTTTCATCGTCGAGCGAGCATCACGTAATGGAGAGAGAGAAAGAAAGACCATGACATGATCATTCAGGCAGAGTGTGTGTGTGTGTGTGTGTGTGTGTGTGTGTGTGTGTGTGTGTGTGTGTGTGTGTGTGTGTGTGTGTGTGTGTGTGTGTGTGTGTGTGTGTGTTGTAGAGAGAGATTTAATCTTTAATCAGTGGTATTGTACTCTGCACACTGATATGGACACACAGTACATAATTACAGCTGCTGCTGCATTTGTACATACACAGGTGTGTGTGTGTGTGTTTCTTGTTTCTCTGTAAGCTATTTATTGCTTTTTCATTCATATTAATTGTGTTTCTAGTCCAAACAGGAAGAAAGCTATACACTACAACACACCTTTAAAGGCCGTCCTGCATCATTTTGTTTTCAGCAACAAACAGTCCGATGGGAGGATTCACATATGGGTGCCATGACAGCAGATCTGCATGGAGACTAATATATTTAGGGACCAACACCAAACATTCACAATGCATTTGAGAAATGTCGGGGTGGATTCGAAGCAGCGCCTTGTCCCAGTTTAATGACCTGCTGCTGTCTGCTCCACTTTAACTGCTTTACATCTTACAACACGTTCTCACTCTGCTGACCAGCAGCTTGACTTTAAGGAAGTGGAGCTTAACCTCTGAAGATGCTCTGAAGCTGTTCCAGTCTCCTCTGATCAAAAAGCTAAATGGGGTCGAGCAATGTGAGCGCTCCAGCGCAGAAGGTGCTGCGAGAAATGCTTTTATTGCACTCTACAAAGAATTAATATGCTTTAGGGCTGTTTGATCAGACTACACTTATGACACATTTAAGAATATGCACAGTAAAGTTTTGGGCCTCATCCAGAAGCTGTGGAGAAACATTACCTCAAATATCAGATTCATGGCTGCGCTGCAGGAAAAGTAACCGAATTATTAAACTCAGTAGGATTTATCCTCTGGGAACCATGAAAAACTGCAGCCAAAGAATAATAGAGATACTTCAGTCTGGAACACACAGGTGACTGACTGACAGATTCACATCCAATACCACCACAGCCACAACATAGCTCACAATGCTCACATAACTCAGGTGCTGAGGCGGAGCTAAACATACAGAGGCTGCACATAAAACTGCAGTGATGAGCTCGCCTAATGCAGGGTCAGTTTATCCTTTTAGACCCCAATCTCTAATCTAGCATCCACACACACACACACACACACACACCCACACACACACACACACACACACACACACACACACACACTCAAACACGCAGAGAGTGCGACCTCTCCCAGGGGGCAGCAGCTGTTGATGATGGATGAGCCAAAGTCCCGCTCGCTCAGCATACAGCAGTCAGAGTTTACAAATTAATTTCCTGTTTAGCTCTTAATGCCCCTCTCATTATCATGACAACTTGCATTTCTTTCACTGGAGATGACTGGAATGGGAAGTACTGGACCAGTTATTTCCTCTCACACAGAAGCAGAATTCACCTGCCTGTCAGTTTATAACTCAAATTGTGAGGCGACACCAAATGTGGTGCTGGTCCTACCTGCAGTCGTGCTGGAAGGAGCGCTGAGGCCTGAACTCAGGCCAGTTAGTCCGGCGGGCTGGGGACTGAGCCCTGTGACCTGGGGGAGAGACCTGGACTGGGCTCCTGCTCACATCAAAGATATCAAAGACTTATTAGAATATACAAATATTATTTTGATTGTTATTTAGTTTTGTTCTCTAGTCACAGTTAATGCCTATTTGACTAATGTTATATTAGCTGATTTTTACATGTGCTATGTTATGGACAGTCACGTGACAGAAGCGAGGTACCTGCTGCCTGCTGTCCTGTCTCTCCAGCCTGGAGCTGTCTCACTCTCCGGAGGTGAGACCTGCCATTGTAGTGCAGCTGGGCCTGAGCAGCAGAGGTCAGCTGGAGGTTACACACCTCACACAGCGAGTACGCTCCACCCTGACCTGAAAAGGACAGCAGGGACGAGAAATAAAACTACAAGGTTTGGCTGGAATTGTAGAAGTACAGAAGTAATGTTGGTCACCTGAGGATGGAGTCTGCTGGGTAGAGAGACTGATGGTTGCAGGTGTAGGCGGGTCCATCAGGTCTTGACACATCACTCCAAAGCCAAAGATCTGCCCACTCTCCAGGAGCTGAGAGGGGCTGAGAGGAGTCTTCATCCCTGCAGAAGAGAAGAAAGAAAACAAGAGACCTGTTGACCTTTAAATCTTTGACTTGTATAATGTGTGATATATTGAAATGGAAACTAATTTGGCTGTAGGTCAACCGTCACTGAGCTGAAAGTTACTTTTTTATTTTTTCCAAATTTTGAAAATTAACAAAAATAAAAAAGTAAAAAGTTGAAAACCTGTCTGGAACATTCTGTAGACTTTTCAGAAGAAATAAACAATAAATAAGGGAGGAGTAGCGATTGATGCAAAACATCAATGTACAGTAAAATTAAAAAAAAATCTAAAATCTATCTGTAATTGACCATTGCCAAAATGAACATTCATGCCAAGTTTCAGAAGAATGAGACAATAAATATGGGAGGAGTAGCAACTGAGTAGTTTCCTGGAAAACTTCAAAAATTCATAAAAATTTGTTAAACATCAAAAGTCCATCTCCAACATTTTGTAGACTGAATACTCGTGCCAAATTTCAGAAGAGTCAGTTTATAAATAAGGGAAGAGTAGCCACAGAACTCAGTTTTCATTTAAAGTTGGCATTTATTAGAAGATCATTTTCTCAAAAAGTTGCACTGAGGTTTAAAATAACTAAAGAAATCTGTGACATTTTGATTTCAACATAAATGAGCTTTGACAAACTGAACTGAATAGCTGACTATCAGAAAACCATTTTGATACCGCTGATGTTAAAAAATTATTAGCAACTGCATTCACTTTGAGAAGCTTTTCCTTCCTTGAGAAGCCATCTCACAGGAAGAAATGATGTATAAGACTGTGAACAGAATGCCAGGATGAAGCAAAGAAAAGAAAAGAAAAGCAGAATATACTTTGTTTCTATGTAAAATTATAGAAACTTTTGTGTTTTTGGATTTTGATCACCAAGAATGAAGATCTTTTTTGTTTTGGTGTCTTATGGGCTGTATGTGTATGACATAATTACATAACAGCTAATGACCCAACCAAAGAGACAACAGAAAAAGGTCAGAGAACTGTTTTCATTTGCTTGCATTAGAAGTCAGTGCTCCAGATGCAAAGGTTTACCATCTCTGAGGAGTCGCTCTCTCAACAGCCAAATGTGTTACAAATCCACTCAAACGACCTTCAAAAAACTCAAAATGAAAATTCCTAAACACACCGTTTAATATCCGTCATTAGAAGAGATCATTTTAAAGGCATTAGTGAAGAGATACCAAGAAGTGATCCAACACAGTGGTGCTGCATACAGTGTCAGCGTGAAGGTGACACCAAACAACGGCATGACTCAAACAGGAACACTCAGTGACGGACAGACGGGTGGATGGATGGACACGAGTGAGGCCTGAACGACACCGGATACAGAGCGTGAAGCATCAAACGCTCACAGGGAGAGTGATGAAGTAATGACTAAGAGGAGAGAGAAGAAGGATGACATATTGGGGTGTGTGTGTGTGTGTGTGTGTGTGTGTGTGTGTGTAGGTCAGCCCATGACTGTGTCCATCTGCTGTCCTGGCAGTGCTGCCAAGTCACATGACCTCTAATAAGACATACACACCCGCTTATTTAGCTTGGTTTACTGCCATGATGTACATTACTATATATAAATACGATGATCGGCCCATTATGGCACTAACTCACCTCTCTACTATCAACACTACACAAAACAACTCACATCTCATTATGCTTACAAAAAACTAGTTTCTGCACATAAACAAAAATAACATTTTACAAAAAATAGTAGTAAACACATTAAAAGCTGTGCACGGTATGAAGCAGCGGTGACAGTTCCTTAATCTGCTCTTTGTCTCATGTGAGATTGTGACAAGTTGCATTACACTCATGTAGTTTGAGCGACTGTGAAGTGACATTTCAGTTACTGAAATCAGCCATAAAGTGTCAGGATAGGTGTGTGATATTTGCTGCTCCAGGAATGAAAGTAAAAGCCCCGTTCATGCAACATTATTGTAGCGTCTACTCTGCAGAGAGGCCCAGACCAGGCCAGTCAGCAGCTGCGAGCCAGGCTAGAGTAAACCTAACAAGACACACAGAGCTGCACTGCCAACATGCAAACATTTAGCATATTCAATATTCCAATGATTTGTCATATCCTCTATAAGTTAGCACTGAACATATCAATATATTTCATATTCAGCCCAGCCCTCCTCTGGGTATGTCTGAGATCAGACTCTGCCAAAGCTCAATAGTTTGCAAAACATGCAGGAAAACTGTCCCCACTAAAGCTGGAAGCAACAAACTTGTGAGGGAGAAACACACCAACCAGTACAGCCAGGTTAGGGTGGCAGGCGAGGAGGAGACACTAGCAGCTGGTGATGTGTGATCCCAAAAGTAAACAAATGACTAACTTGCTGGAGCCCTCACTGGCTGCACTCCTCCATATGACAGGAAGAGCAAATGGTGGGTTGAAATTACTGATGTGGTTACATGGTGGTAAAAGAGGGCTTTAAGTAACTGGTTAAAAAGCTCAAAACAAGGTACAACACCCCAGGCAGAAAATGTTCTTCAATTTCAACTTCATTATGTCACAGTACTGTGCAGACTCCCGAAGAGTTACAACATTTAGTCTTAGCAGTTTTAGCAGCCTTGCTTATTTGTGACTGCTGTTACATTTTTATGAGCTTTTGTTTTCTAGTTTATGGTTGTTAAAACATTACGAGAGGCTGAAGACGAATAGAATTTTCTTAGAGAAAATAGATATAATAGAGATAATCTCCTCGGTGAATATACATTGAGGACAAAATTGCATCAAAGTAACTTCACTTTCTTATCTTTATTCCAATTATTCCCACTCATCTATTCTCTCTGTCACATTCCCTTTTCCCTTCATTCTATTTAATCATCTTTTTGGCCCATTTCTTTGAATCAGTCAGCCCCATCAGGACTCTGGAAGAAGTTTCTCATCATCATCAGTCTAATAGCCAAAACCTTTTTCTCTTATTACTTTAAAAACAATTATAACACACTTCCAACTGTTTCTTATTAAACCCAATAAATCCTGCCTCCTTTACAAAAAGGATTTCATCCAAAAGACTTCTATTATTAAGCTTATAGGACCTGATGTTAGAATCTCTAAGAATAATCAACACCGGTGCACTGTATCTGTCATGGGTCGGGACGGGCAGTATGGTTGGTGGGAATGTTCATTTTCCAGGTGATCCGTTGGGGCAGGCAGCTGTTTCCTGTTGGTCATCAAGGTCGGGAGTATTTAGGAGGTGCTGAGACGCTGACTTGCCGCCAGATTGTTCTACCCACCTGCGGTAAACCTAACTGCTTGCATCTAGGAGTTACAGTCTTGCGTTCTTGTTATTCACTCTGTCGATCCTGTTGCTCATCAGCTCCACTTAATTGCATCACCTTCCCTCAGAGTGGCAATTCCAGCCTCCACCACACTGGAGCCCGTCTACCCGGCCACCTTCTCCCCTGCTTCACCTGCGTCCGCCTGCCTGCCCCTCGGACCACCTCGGCCCCGACTCACTCTTGTTGGATGGCCTCCCCTCAAACCCACATGCTCTTCAACAGCCTGGTCCTTGATGTGGCCACAAGTCCTCTCCATCACACCTCTACAGTGAGCACCTGGGTACGTTGTTCTGCCTTTTGCATTCATGCATTTTGCCCACTGCAGCCTGCAATCAAAACAGCTCCATGATGTACAGGGACTTCTGTAAGGTTGGCCACAAGATCAGATTTTGCTCATAACAAGTTGTAGTGATCTCTGGTGGGAGAGTGAATTCTTATCTAGGTCGGCCTGCGTCGTCCAGTCCTGTGCAGTGTACAGGAGGGTAGCTCTGAAACATCTCTATTAGTTTTACTTTCCAGGTTTTTCCATGTTGATATGTCACGCATGCTATGGAACAACTACTCGGCTTCTATTAAATGTGGTAAAGTGAATAAGTAACGCTTTTTTTCAGTTTCATCCCTCTTTGTCTCTTTAGACTCAGGTACTGAGGCTCACTGTAATGCTGCACTTAGAGTTATAAAGTTAAACAGAAACAAACACTTTAGCGTGTAAGGCAGAGCCACAAAATAACCCATGTGATGGTTCAGTTAGGAGACACTTCCTGTCTCACTCTCTCTCTTCCAGCTGGTTGTTAATGGTGGACTTTATGTTCTACAGACAGCTGGTTAATCTGTCACTGTGATGAATTAGCTTCAAAATGCACACACACACACGTGCACACGCACACACACACAAACACACACACACAGATACAGAGGGAGAGAGAGCCAGCTGATGCTGACATCAGCTTCAACTAGGGAAGGATTAAATATATCTGCTCTATTGAGCTGGGAATTACACACTCTCTCTCACACACAGGTAAATACATACACACATTTCTGCTCTCACACACACCCAAACACACACACACAAAGTAAGATGCAGACAGAGAAAGACTAAGTCAGTGATCTCAGAGCTCAAGATCAAAATGAAATGTGTGTTTAGCTTTTCTGTTGTAATGTCTGTGTGTGTGTGTGTGTGTGTGTGTGTGTGTGTGTGTGTGTGTGTGTGTGTGTGTGTGTGTGTGTGTGTGTGTGTCTAATCCAGGCTGACCAGGCAGTCAGTAATCAGAGAGGCCAGCTGTGGGTTATAATCCTATACAGACATAAGCACACACACACACACACACACACACACACAGAGCGGTAAAGCAACAATGTAATTTGTGACTGAGGAGGAAAAGCCGGAATATGTTCAATTAGAGCTTCTCAGCAGCCTGAAGAAGACTTCAAAGAAACACCTGAGTGAGTTTGAGCCTCATCTGCATGTCTTAAATGTGGTGAAATGCAGTCCATCATCTCTGTCAGTGTGTGACTCTCATGCTGTGACTGCTAAATCCAGAAGTGCAGGACCATGATAATGACCATAACATGGAGAACTGGATACTGACCTCAAAGATAGAACCTGCTCATTTGAATTAATAATGTTCAGATGATGGCAAAAAAAAACCCTGCTTCCACACTGTGCAGCCCACTGAGCATTACAGTTTCCCTCACTGACCCCACCTACACCATCCCACTCAGCCTATAAACTTTACATTGGGATAAAGCCGACAAAATGAAGCTCAATCTTCACAAACTGGAAATATAATACCTCTATGGATTACAAAAAAAAAAAATCAGCCTTGTTTGCAGTTGGGGATGTTTTACACATCTTGTTTTAATGATGCTGTTTGGGGATAAAGCCATTAGGTGCTTGTTGACTTGTTTTGTTGTTGCAATTAAATGATTGGCCACTGGTAGAAAAGTGAGCAAAAAGGCCAAGTGGCATTAGTGAGAACAAGTATGTTTTTTATTTCATTTTAATTCACTTGTATTTATAAAGTGCCTATTCACACACTCATCTCGAGACGCTCCATGGACGTTGTTTTCTGGGCTAAATCTGGTTGGCCCTTCATGGCCTTCAAAAACATTCTGTCTAAATTGGGTGAAAAGTAAAATGTCTGGGAAAGACGCCTAAAATCAAACAAAATGGAAAGTTTAGCAGATGTTTACATCTCACCTCGCTGATATTTCAAAAATGCAAATAAATGTATTTATTTTTTATGTTTGTGTTTTTTATTTTTATTTCTTTATGAAATCAACCTCAGATTGTTTCTGCCATTTACTTAGGTCTTCATGTAAATTGTATTTTTCACAGGGTAACAGTCTCTATACAGTCCTGTTAAAAACTTGGTACACCCTTACTGCTTCCACAGGAATTAAGCCACATACTGCTAATCAAATGCACTTAATTAATTGATCATCAGCAAATGTGAGCACCTCTATAAAAGCAGTTTTGGCAGTTTTGCTGGTCTTGAACTACCTGCAAATTCACAACAAGGTCAGACCATGCAGTGCTCTGAGAAACTGCAAAAACCCCAAAATCTACATCTTAGACTCTACAGGCCTCAGTTAGCATGTTAAATGTTTACATTCATAACAGTACAGTTAGAAAAAGATTGAAAAAGTACGGCTTGTTTGGAAGGGTTGCCAGGAGAAAGGCTCTTCTCTCTAAGAAGAACATGACAGCACAGCTGAGGTTTGCAAAGCTGCAGCTGAACAAACCACGAGATTTCTGCAAAAATGTCCTTTGGACAGATGAGACCAAAGTGGAGATTTTTGGCCATGATTCACAGCACCACATTTGGTGAAAAACAAACACAGCCTGTCAGCACAAACACCCCATAACAACTGTCAAGCATAGTGGTGGATGGGTGATGATTTGTGCTTATTTTGCAGCCACATGCTCTGGGCATCTTGCAGTCATTGAGTCGATCATGAACTCCTCTGTATATCAAAGTATTCTGGAGTCCAATGTGAGGCCAGCTGTCCAACAGCTAAAGCTTGGTTCAAATCATGTCATACAACAGGACAATGATCCAAAGAACAGCAGCAAATTTAGAACAGGATCACTGAAAAAGAAAAGAAGTCCAGAGCTCAGGCTGACTTAAGTACTGTGGTGGGACTTTAAGAGAGCTGAGCATAAACAAATGGCTGCAAACCTCAATGAACTAAAGCAAAGTTGTAATGAAGAGTGGGACAAAGTTCCTCCACATAAATGTAGTTTTTTGAGACGACTGCATAGAGTCCTCTGAAAACTTCTCTTTTCCCATGACTGCATGTCTCACGCTGTGTTTCATGGTGAGTTTATTTGTACAAGCCTCTGGACTGAGAAGACTACTTTTAACCTTTCACTTTTCCATAAAATCTCCTCTTTGTTTAGATTTATGGTGAAGTTTTCTGTCATCTTTTCAACCACCTTTAGGTGGGTTTGCATGGTAAGGTAAAGACTACAATTTCATAGAGAAAACCTCAACAAACCACTAAGAGCAAGAACTTACTGGCAACAGTGGGAAGAAAAAACATCCCTTTCTCAGATTCTCAAACGTTTCTTTTTTCTCAGGGCATATTAGTATGCCAGAGTCCACCAGACACTCATCAGAGAACGGCTTCCGGTTTTTTTTGCTATTTATGTGGGAAATAACAGAGCTGGTCTTGTCTGCTCCCTGAATGGAGTGTAAAGTTTGGTTTTAAAAAAAAAAAGTCCTTGTTGCTTTTGCAGCTTTGCTAGCAAAGGTTCAGTTGTCCGTCGGTCAAGTTATTGTATTTTTCTGTGTGTTTACTCTCGTAATGGCAATTCAAACTATAATCCTTAAACGCTGCAATCTGCTCTCCACAAACTAAGCACATGGCTTTACCGCTGACCTCTGTAAAAAATACTGAGAAGTCCATGTTGTGTTAAAAACTCTACATTCAGTTTTTCTTTTTCTTTTTTTTTGTGAGCTGACATTTTTCAGTGCCAGCAAACTCACATCTGTCATAAATGTCATTTCCAAAGTATTTACAGTGAAGCCGCATTTGATTGTACACATAAATATTAAAAAAAAGGAAACTCAAAACCTTAAAAAAAAAACACCCACAAAATTGCAAAAACAGTAAGCCATTCTCTGATGGAGCTTATCAAAGACTGTTTGGTGGCTGAAATGGGACAAACTGCATGATGTATACTTTCGTTTGAAGTCTAATTTCCCACTGACCTCACGGACAACCAAAGAGCCGGATGTGGCCTGGAGGCCATACAATGCCCAAGTCTGCTCTAGCCACTGCCAGCTTCACTCACCATGTGTACTACTATTAATGTTAACTGACTGTTATTAGTTAAAAACCATTTACGTCCAGAATGTATGTCAACTTTTCAGGAACCACCAGGCGTGTGTTATTGTTCAGTGACGTATGAAATCTTTTATGAGCCATTATTCTGGTCTGAAGGCTTTTTTCAAACCGGAGATGCCTTTCAGCTTATGTGACAACATGGGGAAATCACAAAAACTGAAGATACAAGGTTCCCCCTGTTAAATTTTAGATAATCTGATCTCGTCTTGTTCCCAGAGTTTGTTTTTTCTTTTCTGTGAGTGGACAAATGAGTAGCTCATCTGAGTGGTGAAAAGCTCCGACTCCTGCTGGGGTTAAAGATAAAGAGGCGAGGGGCACCAATGTGTGTCACAGTTCCCTGAAAGAGACACAGCATAGACACACATGCGTGCGCACACACACAAAGTAACCTTAGGGGACGACAGGGAAAAGAAACTAATGGAGATGTGAAAAGACAGAGAGAGATCTGAGAGTGGCTGTCTCTCACCCCGAGGCCTGGAACTGGTAATAACAATGGTCAAAGACACACACAGTATCCCGAGCAGTGGCCAGCAGCAGCAGAGATGTTGAAACAAAGTACTAGACAGAGTGTGATGTTCGTCCCCGAATGAATCTGAGGTCCAAAATCAGAATAAACAGATTTAAAATTGTGCATTTTTGAACATTATAAATTGTGATAGTCTCACTGTAAAATGGCGTTATATTATTTAATAGTAAAACACATTTTTCATTATGTCATGCCCTGTTATTGCATCCATCAGCTAATTTGACATTGAATGTACACTGCATCTTCTTTTACAGTAAGATTGTGAAACATGTCAGTGTGACAAACTGTTGCCTCGGTGCATCTGCATCTGCATCTGCTCGAGCTTGGTTCCTTTGTTTCATTTGCACACAGAGAGCTTTCTTGAAGGCTGCCCTTGGCCTCCAGCAGGATGCACAAGGTCAAATCTCTGCAAACTAATTCATGTATAACCTCAAAACCAAAACTGGAATAGCTCTGACCTAAAACCACAAGCTAAACCCTGGATTTATGGAGCTTGTTGTGAATTCAGGGCTAGGTTTTTTTGTTTTGTTTTGTTTTTTCTAAGCAAGGTACCGTCTCATAATTCTCTCAAGAAACAAAACCACTTCAACACTGTTTAATTAATGATTTTAGTTTGAGACCACATGGATTACAAAAGAGCATATCGCTGGTTCTACTGCATCATTTTTTTGGTCAATTTTTAAAACGAAAGCTTCAAGGTTTAAAAGTTCAGCTCATTCATGTATAAAACCATGACAGTTGTTCCCAGCCTAATCAACCAAACATAAAGCATGGGGGAAACACCGTAAAAACACAAAACAGCAATCTGACTGAAAGCATCATCACGGGTCAGTTCTGTAACAGTATTACAGAAGTGCAATCAGGCAGGTTTGCTGTTAATACATCCGTGGCTGTGGCTCATGGAGCCATAAACTGCATGAGCATTATAATGGCCATGTTAGCTTCTAAGGGGATTATACAGGAAAACATTTCTAAACTGTGCAAAAATAACTTAAATAAACACATTTTCAGCTCATTTCCCATCTCTCATGATGGAGACGAGGGTTGCTGGGATACTAGAATTTCAAACTTGATACTGATTCCCAGGAAAATACTCATTTTTAATATCACAAGGGAAAACAATGACAAAAAATTAAAGTCGTCTAGTTTATGCTAAACATTAGACTTTATGCCTGCTTCTGACCAGCTGTAAGATTTACGACATGGTTGTAGCAAGAATAAAACGTAAGCCTGGATCCTGCAACTGGTGTTCAGCAATAGGATTATGTTGGAAATAAAGGCAAAGATCACATCCATATCTGTATATGAACAGCATCTTATATAAAACCAGACAAGCAGCACTACCAGTGGGACGAGATCATGCGATCTGAAGACCTGCAGGACGCCAAAACCTGAACACACTCTGAGGACAGACAATGTGATTACTATTGTCACGCCTCCTCTTGTCTCCATAGATGTATAACCAGGAATTAGCTGAGGTTCACCATCATTAGGGATATTAACCTTATAAGCATCTCAAAGGAGATGAAAAGTGAGGTGTGAAAATGTGGAAACTATAATTCAGTTATTGCTTGATTGCAAAAATTGCGGATTCAAACAATAAAACATTAAGAAAGTCCTGCTCACGGCACTCTCATCAATTTTCCTTAAATGTTAACTGGAAAATGTTTTTTTAATGACTAATTCTCACCTGAGTTTAATCACAGACTGTTTGTGTAGCCTCTTAACATATTGTGCTTAGCTCAGCTTGCAGTGCTGTGAAGGATTACTATAAAGGCCCAGTGTGGTCATCATTAAAAACATGCAGTACTAACTGTCTGTTTATTATTTCTCATAATCATTTTTCATGAGGCCACAACAGACCAATAACATAATAAATGTTGGAACAGCACAAATCAGATTAAATGTGCCCTCCTTCAAAAACTGTCACTTTTTTCTACGCTCATTATAGGAAAGTTAAATTGCTGCCCAAAATGAGAGCCCACTGCTAATTAGGAAAATGAAGTTATTCCATCCTCGTAGTTGTGGGGAAGAAACACAAATAGGGGAATTAAGGAGTAATGGTCGCACAATGGAAAGCTCCAACAGGTGGAAAGACGTGTTTGCAGACAGTGCAGGCTTCTGTGCAACTGTTTTGCGGTTTCCAGAGAAACGCTGTGTTGTAAAACACAGCTGGTGATGTCACTGTGGTCGGTCAGCATGCATACACAAGCGCATACATGCACGCACATACACACACACACAGAGTTGTGTTTTCATCACATTAGAGGACATTGAACTGACCGACATTCATTTCCTGCAGACTTAACCTAATCCTTAAGTTAAGTCTTTCCCCTGAAATATAACGATTTCCCTTATGCACACTTGTTTTCTGTCCACTATGTGACTATGCAAACAGATTTAGGTCCCCACGTCATGAGTAATGCAAGCACACACAAAAACCTGCAATCTGGTGAAAGATTGCCTGCAGGCACTCTGTCTCCTATCCAAATGCTCAATTTTCTGTCCATGTTGTTTCTGAAAGGTCTTGCTCATACATTTAGAAAAAAAAAGGATAAAATCTCACCTTCTTTATTCACTTTGTCAAAAAGTGAGCCGCTTTTAGCAGGTTTAAATGAATAAACACACATTTTTAATACTATTTATGCCATTGATATTTTTTAAACAACTCCATTCAGTCAGTTGAAACTCTGAAAAGAATACTGAAGTCCTGCAAAGTAAGTTTTAGAAATTATTTTTACGTATTTTGACGTATACAGTGCTGCACTGAAGACCTCCCTGCGATTGCTTTGGTCGCTAGCGGGTTGCCATGGTTGCCAGTAGTTTGCATGGAAGATGCTGACTAGTCTGCAAACACTCTGAAACTACACGCCAAGCAGCAGTGAAACTGAAGAGTACGACACAAACGGAGACCATTCACTCTTTTTCAAGTTTCACTGCAGGTCAGAGTAAATAGTGAGTGTTTGCAGACATGTCAGTGTCTTCCATTCAAACTGCTGGCATCTGTGGCAACCAGCTGACCAAAACAATCACAAATTTTTTTTGGTGTAGCAACTTCTTTGCCACCAATTTCGCTCAGCAGTCTTCCAGCAACCACTACCAACGAGGAATACACATTTTGCCGAAGTGGCCAAAGGTTGCCAGGGGGTCAACAACCAGTCTCTATACCTGAATGCCTAAGGCCTGAAGCAGCTCCCAATAGCAGGCAAGAGCCTTGTATTGAATGACTGCGGCCACTGATGTGAGAGGGTGCATGTGAAAGGGTGACCTACGCATGTGTAGTTAACACCCACCCATCTATTTTGCATCCCCTTTCTGCTTAATAAAGGACACAAAATTAAAAAGTCATTATAGTAATTGACTTAGTTAATTTGATTCAGGGTGTGTTTGTGTGAACTTTTATTGTCTCATGCTTATGACTGAGATCATGTTGTATATAGTGCAACAGAGATTAAACACTGGCACACACACACACACAACAGGAGGCGCAGTGAGGTTGTTCCTTCTGTCCAACCTTCACTTCAGGACAATGTGACTTCAGTTCTGTCTTTAAATAGTTGCTCTGCTCCATCAGGACCTGACACTAACTGCTCAAGGTGAAACTCCAGTTCCACTCTAGGACTGCACTGCTAGCTACTGACTGCTACAAAGGCACCCCGAGACCCCAGGGGCCCCGCCACTAATGAACCACCTCCAACAGCCACTGCACAGTCAGAGAAAGAAATATGCTCTAACTGTGAAATCATTAGCCTTATCAACACAACTCTAAAAATTAATCAGTAGGAATGAGATGTTTTATGGTGCAGAGATTACGTTCTGAGGTCAAAGCAGAAAAGAAACAGCACCATCGTAGATTACTTTCCATTCCTGGCATTTTAACAACGCTGGTCATGTAGTTAACTGTACAGTTAAAGTTTCTTCTGAAAAATTCTGAAAAATATGACATTTTTCTGAAACTTAAACACATTTATTTGCTTTCTTTCAGAGAGGTATATGAAAAGTTTAAAATAACTGTATGTGCTGTATGTGCTAAGCTAACTAGCTCCCACAGTTGAAAATCTACCTACTAGGCTAATTTTAGGATATGATGCTGACTTAGTATAAGTCTTTTTTCTTACATGTGTATCAATTATATACAAAATCACAGTAATTTTATTACATTTCTTTTTGTGGAAGTATTCATTAAAAGCGTTATTTTTTAAATTTTATTCTGTTTTTCACCTAAAAAGGAAACTTCAGGGTCAATGAGATAAACCAGATGTTCCTCTATTACAGACTGTCAGGGATTACCACACACACACACACACACACACACACACACACACACACACACACAGATATACTAACTATTGAATGTAGGTTACCCAGCAGGCTGTGCGGGATTTGATGGGACATGATTGGTTGAGCCAGACGGAGATTGTGGGACTGGGATTATAATCCAAAGATAAGTGTGTGTGTGTGTGTGTGTGTGTGTGTGTGTCTGTGTGTGTGTGTGTGTGTGTGTGTGTGTGTGCTGTTGTAGCTCATTTTGTATAATCTGCAGTCTAATAATAGAGATTATCACTTGCACTCTTCTGAGCATCTACTGACAGTCATCTGACACGACTCCTCCCTGCTGTTCCTCATAAAAACTCCTCTGACCTCTGTGTGAGTGTATGTGAGCATTTCAGAATATCATGGATGTCCACTGATGTTAGTATATAATTGAGAATGGAATGAGATTATGAGACAGTGGATGACCAAGGCCAAAGCCCCTTTTATAAAGGAGAAAGACCCCTACAATAAAAGATACAAAATAAATTGCAAACAAAAAAAAAGGTTTGTTTCTTCTTTTCGTCCGTCTCTATCCTTTTGCAGCAATTTTACATCTCTTTAAGTCTGTTTTGTGTCTTCAGTACTATTTCCAAAGAGGCAGTCGCTCTCTTTGGATTTTCTGGGTCTCTACATGTCAGAACTTCAGCAAAAGTGGGACGTATTATGTGGAGACAGCTAGAACTATCCATGCTTGGACAGGATGTGTTTTCTCCTACTAGAGAAGAGAGACAGTAAAGAGAGTCTACAAGCTTCACCCAAACTGTGCTCAGATTTTAATTCTCTTTAGTTTGGGCAGTGCAGCCAACCAATGACAAGAAAGCGTATCACTTTCTTTCTGTGCTTCACCCATTACAATAACATGTGAACTATGACGCTCTCGAGCTGGATGAGCTACTACATCGTTGATGTTCTGGTCGTCATTTTATTTCATTAATCAGTGTTCTGCCTCCTTTAGAATTCAACCCAGTAAATAATTAATTTGCAAAGTGCACCAAAGTGGTGCCTCCTTCCTAAGGTTAAACCAGCAATCATCAGTCCCTGGATTGGCAGTAGAAAATTCTAACATATCGGCCAACTCAAATGTGATGCATCAGCTTTATTCCCAGTAACAGCAGCTAAGGACTCAAAGCCGAGGTCAGAAACAAAAACATTACCTTGGCTCGAAAGATGAGAAGATAGCTATGGCATCATTTCCTTCTCAAACTGCTGACTCATCAAACATTCAACAGTTGCTCCACTCAACTAATGGAGGAAGAAACACGAGACAAAAGCAGAAACACACACCTTGGCAGACAGTTTAAGTTTCTTGTTTTTTAGAAGTATTTCAGACGGCACGCTGAAGTTCAGAGCTGACTGAATGGCATCACAGAGGAGAGGATGTTGAGGCTGAAAATGTGTCTCCGAACACCCATCGCCTTCACGTTAAGGACACTGTGACGTTACAATAACGTGAACTGTGAACACACAGTCTTCCTGACTGAGTGGCAGTTATTTCTACACTGAGGCAGCCAAGTCTGAAAACAAATCTTTACACTTACTGTTTTTGGTGCTCTTACCTTGCAAAACGTGCAACTTTCAACAGCTAAAAAAGCAGCAGAAGAATCTGAAATACACCTGCAAAGAAAACGGAGCTTGCAGAAAACAATGATGTCAAAAATGAACTGATAACAGTCATGTGTGAGTATCAGAGCCTGGTATAGCTCATTTCTTTGTGCCATGGAGCTTCACTAATGTCCAAAATCCTTTGTAAAAGCGCAGATGAGCAACAGTACTGCACAGACAGACCGAAAACACACAGTTTAGTTTCAACTTCATTCAATGCACACCATCTTTCTGTCTAAGGGGTTAGGGGTGAAACAGTCTCTAGAGCATAAAACATAGATTATTTTGCTGCTGAAGATAGTTTCCTACAAATGCAATACTTTGCCCTGTGTCATTACGGAGCCTCCTCAGGAAAATTTATGTTATGTGAAGGAAACACTGGCCTTAAAGCTGAGCTCCAGATGAGGTTTTACTAGATTTTTTAATTTATGAGAGAGGAAGAAACTGTTTAAATATGAGGATAACGGCGGACCAGTATTCCACTTTATTTCAAACCCCCCCCCTCAAAAAAAATTAAAAACAGCTGCGTGAGAATTTTTAAAAGAAAGAAGTTCAAATCCACTGTGCATTCTCCCCTTTGCACCGCGGGCTGATAAATGCATTAACAGGGTTTGAATGATGGATTGGATTTGGGGAAGTTGCAGAAGCAGTGGAGCACAGTCTCTTTTGAGTGTCAGGATTTTTTGAACAGACAGTGCTGGCCCTCTAACACGCTGGGTTTGGACATTCAGTGAGATTTGCTGATGATCATAACAGTGCAGAATAAGGTGATATTTATCCTTTAAGATGACAGTTTCCTGACCACATTCTCCATAATCACTTGTTTAAAATGTGAACGTAGCAGTTTTATCGACATTAACACAGTACAGTACTGTGTAAAAGTCTTGAGCCAACTTTAATTTCTTTATATTATATATTATATTTATTTATTCAGCTTGTACAATTCTAGCGAGCTTGAAAGTCAATATTTGGTATGACCTCCTTTATTCACAGCCTGAACTCTCTGAGGCAGCTTTCTTCTTCTTTAAGCAGTCTTCAGGAATAGTTCTCCAGGCTTCCTGAAGGACATTCAGAGCTCTTCTTTGGATGTTTCTGCCTTTTGTTCCGTTCTCTGCTCGAGATGATCCCACCCTGCTTCGACTAATGCTGAGGTCCGGGCTCTGTGGAGGCCAATCCACGACTGATGGTGTTCCACTGTGTGTTTTTCTATCCAGGTGTGATTTTACTGCATGGCAGTGAGATCACTGTCATGATGAGAAATTAAACTGCTGCCAATCGGAAGCTTTTCAGATGGTAATTTTCTGCATTCATAATTCCATCAATTTCAACAAGATCTCCAACACCACTGCAGCCACAAACCATGACGGAGCCTCGACCGTGTTTTACAGATGGCTGCAGACATTCACTGCCTGACCTCCTCTGTGCATATTGACAGAAATTTGAATGAAAAAATCTCAAATTTGGATCCATCACTCCATCAGACCTGTTGCCACTAATTTTCAGTCCAGTTCTTGTGTAATGTGGCATCCCTCACCTGTTTCTCTTCCTTAAGAATGGCTTCTTCACAGCCACCCTTCCACTGAGACCATTTCTGAAGGGCCAGCTGTGTCTTTCAGGTCCTGTGTCAGGTCTTTTCTGGACTTGTTGTTTGTTTCTTAAGAACATGACTTCAGTTCATCTGCTGGAGATAGTTTTTTTGCCTGTCACTTCTTCTTTTGTTCTCCACTTGTCCAGTTTCCTCAAATGTTTATGGACACACTGCACTTTTTAGCAAAATAGCACTTTGGGAATCACTGTAAGTAAAACAAAAAAAAAATCTTCTGAAAATGTCCATTGTTGACATAAAAATTCAGAAAACCCTTCAGAAAGCCCGGTGAAGTATTGCTTAGAAGCAAAATATAAAGAAATGAAGGCTCAATAATTGTCCACAGTACTGTAGTTATACTGATTCTCTCAGACGACCTTATGAACAGAAAATAGCAATTTGATGTCTGAGTGCATCAGAGCAGGAGATAGTGTTCATAGGTTAACAACAGGGATTCATGGGATCAATTCAATAGTTTCTGCTCTTGTAGTTGTATAAAATATAAGAACATGAACTCGTGAGATCACCTATACAGTGAAAAATGATAAATAAGATGAGCGTGAGAGGGCGCAAGGTTTAAAGAGGTAGTCTGACGTGAGTTTTCACCACTATCTTTTCACCGCCTGCAATTTGCCATTTTATAAGAATATAAAATTACAGTATATGCCTGACCGCCTCAAAGGTAGTGACCTCCTGAAGTGACCTCTGGTTGTCTACAGATCTGAGCCTAGAAGTAGTCCAATGCATAATCCTTCCATAAAAGGATTGTCAGAATTAAAAGAAATAAAAGAAACAACGTGTTGCTACACTTTGAAGGCCTATAGTGTAGATTTTATGATATATATGAGAATGGCATCATTGCAGTCGCTTCCCCTAATGCTAACTGCATGATATTCAACAGACATGTTGACTCTGACCAACCCAGACCACAAGATAATGTGTTTTTCTTCCAGTTTCAGCTGTTTCACAGTAAGAAAATCCAGAACATGGACAATAATTTTAGAACCAGCTGGATTTGCGTGGACGTGGTCTGACTGTCTGTCTCACAGGTGGAACTCCTGACAACTTTCTGCAGTCGCTCAACTGATGACACAGCGTGTGCTCTGTGCAGTGTGACCTTCAAACTCTCAGCGTGCGAGTGTGTGTGTGTGTGTGTGTGTGTGTGTGTGTGTGTGTGTGTGTGATACCTCAGAGACAAAAGTCGCGAGGAAGCACTTCATCACTGCCATCCTATTTACATGCACACACTTTTTCCTTTTAAACACACACCTATATATACAGCCAATGTTTCCTTCATACACTTCCGTTCTTTTTGCACAGAAACACACACACACAGCTGGGCTTTATCTCATGCCTCTGATTGTGTTTCTGATAATAATCACCCAATCACATTTCATTACTGTCAACATTTCCTCTCTGTCACATGACAGGAAATTAATTAAAACTTCCTGAGACAATATGGGAGCAGGTGCAAACACACACAGAAACACACACACACACACACACACACACACATATACACAGGTAGCACCATAAATCACACCAGACAGAATGGGAGTAATGATGTGGCTAGCTGTTAGCGCTGTGCACTGTAGGCAGCATGGAACTACTCCACACACGGCAATCCTCTCATGGTCGCTGCTAAAGTCACAGAACACCGTCTGTGAGAGTCAGACACAGAAGGGCTGTTTCACAGTGTTGTCAAGGCAAACAATGTGTATGTGCTGCAGCATTATCAGCGACAAACCTAACAAGCAAACACTACTTACTCTGAGTTTTAATTCAGATGTAACAACAGTAATGCGACAACCGCACTGCAAAGGAATAATCTGGAATTTTGGAAGTACCCTTCTTACTGTGAGTTAATTGAGAGGATGCCACAATAACAGACACTTCACAAGATGGATCTAGCTTCTCTGTCTCAGAAGCACAGCATTCTCTTTATTGGCCAACAGGGGGCGACTCCCTGTGGTTGCAAAAAGACTTCCAGTTCTATAAAAGTCTGTGGGAAAACAGCCCTCAGCTCACTTTTTCTATGACCTCAGTAAAGACTTTCCTGATGACTTCACGGTCTCCACTGCTAGTTTCAGGTCATTTTGAATTAAGCATAAAATTCATTAATTCAATTAAATTTTATTTATATAGTGCCAATTCACAACAACAGTCACCTCAAGGCACTTTATATTGTGAGGTAAAGATCCTACTATATTAGAAAGAAACAACATCAATCACACGACCCGCTTGTCACTTGGCGACAGTGGGAACGAGAAAACTCCCTTTAAACAAGAAGAAACCTCTGGCAGAATCAGGCTCAGGGAGAGGCAGCCATCATTGAGGCTGACATTTTCAGTGTCTATGTCATCAACTATAATTATTGTATAAGAACTGAGCACTAAATCAGAGTACCGGCCCGGAGGACGATAGATAACAACAAACAACACAGGTTTTTGAGTTTTCCAATTAGGGTGGGAGTGAGGCCAAGAGTCAGGCTTTCAAATGACTTAAAACTCTATCTGGGTCTTTGGTTTATTAATAAGCTTGAGTGAAAAACTGCCGCTACTCCTCTTCCTCAGCCTGCGCTTTGAACGCTCTAACAATTAGTGTGACTCATGGGTGTTGATTCATTTAAACTAACATCTTCATCCTGCTGTAACCAGTTCTCTGTAAGGCAAAAATAAATCAATATGTTGATCAATTATTAAATAATTTACTAACAGGGATTTAGAAGAGAGAGACCTAATGCTTAATAGCCCATATTTAATTGATTTACTCTTTGGTGCAGTTACTATATTGTTCTTTCTTTGTAAGTTTTTAAGCTTAAATGGTATTTGGCTGGTTTTTGGTTTGTTCTTTGGTGGCACCATCTCTGTGAGGATGGAGTTTAGTGGGTATGCCAGGAGGGGAGAAGCTGCAGAGAGGCATATAAGACTGCAAATTTTCTGCTGAGTTTATTGGCTCAGTCACTCATTTCAGGTCATACTAAATAAAACATTGAAGTCCCCTTTGGGATTGAGTCAGGAAGGGCATCTGGTGTAAAATCAAATCAAACATGCAAAGCTACACTCTGTGGCAACCCCTTGTGACAAGGGAGCAGCCAAAAGTAGCTTCTTCTTCTTCTTCTGAATAAAACATTAAGTCGGTTTTGTAAATTGTGGTCATACCGTGTTTCAGGAAGTAGAATTATCCGTGGTATGCTGTGGTTTCACAGTCAGACCTGTCTCTTCACATCACATCTGGTTTCAAACCACATGGTCAAGGCTTCAAAATGGGACTTCACAAACTGGTGGATGAATTCACTTCCACCCTCTATGCCATCTATGTGAAGCTCTCAACTCGAGCCTTGATAGTGGGATTTTACAAACATTGGGTGACTTCACGGTGGTTGTGTGGCATTTATGTTGTCTACCGTTGCAAAATGGTTAGCTTAGCATAAACACTGGAATCACTGCTCCCAGCCCAGATGCACCCTGACATGTGACATTACGTCATGTTGTTTTTGTTCTTGTGTAGAATAAAGACAAAATTACATGTCCACTAGTGAGCTTTAAAGATGTTGGTTGGTGGATTTGTGACGTCAGGCCAGCTGTTTCTGTATGTTAAGCTAAGCTGGCTGGCTGCAGGCTTCCATTTAATATATGCAGAGGGGAGTACTGACATTCTCAGCAACAGTTATGTCCCCACCTCATATTAAATAATTAATCCACATGTAATGTGATCTTAATTAAATATTAATGTCAAATCTCTGCTCTGACAGAACAAAAATAAAGTTGTTACAGTGAGCTCATTACACCTGTCTGCTGTCAGTCCACACACACACACAATCACATACACACAATAAAATTACAATAGATTTTGTACAGAAAGTACAGTTTGTGCTTACATCACTGTGTGTGTGTGTGTGTGTGTGTGTGTGTGTGTGTGTGTGTGTGTGTGTGTGTGTGTGTGTGTGTGTGTGTGTGTGTGTGTGTGCTCTCTGCAGGTTTCTAAACTAATCTGTCCTGACGTAACAACATGCTGCTTCTCAATCTGCCCACTGCTGGAGTCCTGGCAGACGCACACACAAACGCAGTGTTTAGTAATGTGGTCATGCTCTATCAAATAGGTAAAATTGATTTGTGTGAGGAGGAGAACAAGTGTGTGTCTTACAGTAGGATAAATCTACATTCACTGTACAACTGGACAAAAGAAACCAACAGCCTGTCAGGGCGTCTGACAGTTAACAGTGCATCCTGATGGCCCTGCAGCATCTTAATACAGTCTATTTTACTATTATTATTATTATTATTTCGTTAAGACACATGCCTCTTGCTCTATTTGAGTTTAGTCCCAATGATAAAGGTCAGCCAGCCAACATGGAAGAGGCTCTGTGAACACTGTGCCAGCTTGCCTCTCTGCCACCACCTGCACATCATATCTGTTACCTCAATATACACAGAAACTGCTCTCTTCATTGCTTGATATCAGCCAGAACTGTCAGCTCATTATGTATGGAAACTCTACACAATCCTGTGGAAAACGAAGCACACCCTTTGACTCAGGAGCTTGTAGAACCAGTGTTAGAAGCAATAACTTCAGCCATTCTGCTGTGGATTTGGGGTGTGCCTGGAATCACTGTCCTGGTGTATGACTTTGTTTTGGCCAAGTTTTAGTTGTCCTATAGATGGCCTCACATTTGACTCTTTGGTATACAGAGGAGTTCATGGTCGACTCAGTGACTACAAAGTTCCCAGGTCCTGTAGCTGCAAAATAAGTCTTAATCATGACTCCTCCACCACCGTGCTTGACATTTGGTGCATTATACCCAAACATTTCCACTTGTTCTAGTCTGTCCAAAGGAAATTGTTCCAGAAGTCTCAGATGGATCAGATGCAGCTCTGCAAAGCTAAGCCGTACTGCCATGTTCTTTTTACAGATCAGGCTTTCTCCTGGCAACCCTTCCAAAAAAACTAAAGTCTGTAGAGTCCAACAGTTTCTTAGGTTTTTTGCAGTTTCTCTGAGCATTGCACAGTCTGACCTCAGAGTGAATTTGCTGGCATGTCACTTCTAGTAGAACTGGCAACTGTCTGGCTGCTACGTGCCCTCTTAGGTCTCATGAAAAGCAGTAAGAGTGTACTTAGTTTTTCACAGGACTTCACAGAATCATGGGAAAACTTTCTGTTCCACATGACTGTAGATGCTACAATTTCAGATGTTCATAGTGGCTAGTTTACTAGCAGATTAAACTTTAAACTTTTAAAAGTTTACCAAAACACTTACCTAAAAAGTTTTAAACCTTCAGGGTTTTTTTTTCTTTGTTTGTTTTTTAATCCATACATTTTTTCAACCCCTTGTCCCCCATTACCATAAGTTGGATAAGCAGACACTGGCTGGACAGGTCTCCGGGGCCAGCACAGAGAAACAGACAACCACACACTCGCACAATCGCAATGAGGCCACTTTATAATCACCAATTAGCCTAACACATCTCACAGATTTTGGACCATAGGGTGAAGCCAGAGTGCCCGGAAGATTCTGCAGAGGAGGAGGTTCAAACCAACCTTGCTGTTGTAAAGTGACAGTGCTAACCACCACACCAGCATGCCGCCCTCATTTTCACACAAACACTATCATAGCATGTACTCTGTTGAAATGTCAGGAAGTTTGTATATCTAACAGATATTTACTGAGTTAAAATGGTCTAACAGTCACAATAACAGGATCATTAACCAATGCTTTGTATTTATTATTGCCTTGTTCAAACTGTTAACCCTCATCTACTCTACTTAGACACGCCCTGTTTCTTTGGGGCTTTCTGTAGCTCAGTGTGAACATTTTTCTGCTCCGTCTCTGACTTTCAGCTTCCACTTTCTGTCTGCAACAGAAGACCTCTGCTTTAGTTAAGCTGACTGGTGTTAATTAGACACAGAGAGGACTGAGAGACAGAGTGAAGGGCAAAACATAAAAACAAAGAGCAGCACTCAAACAGAAGGAAGGAAGGAAGGAAGGAAGGAAGGATGCTCTGCATTTTGCACTGAACAATGGAGAAAAATTTGTTTCCAGGTCACAAAGAAAAAACAAGAAAGATTGAGGTACAGGGAAAGGAAAGGAAAGGAAAGGAAAGGAAAGGAAAGGAAAGGAAAGGAAAGGAAAGGAAAGGAAAGGAAAGGAATAAACCAACAAATAATTGATCAGCTGACCAAGTACTGTTGAGAGCGAGAGCATCCAGTGAACAGGCTGCAATACAAGCATGACCTCACAGCCAGGTTGGCCAAGTTCAAAATATTCACCCCTGAAGGAGTTTCCAAAAGTCTGTTCTTCTGCAGTCCCGTCAGTTTTCTACCAAACCTTAGCTAATTCTTCTTTTTTAGTCCTGCCAGTCCCAGCACTGGGCCCTCTTGCAGTCCTCTACTATCCAGTCTACAGTACAAGCTTTCTACTTGACTTAAACTAGTCCTGCAAGTCTTCCACTAGTTAACTCTTTATACAGTTTTCAACTAGACCTAGAAAAGTTCTGAGTGCCTCTACTACTTGCACTGTACCAGTCCTCTATAGTTATGCTAGAATAATAATTTTCTACTGGACATTTTCTAATCTTAGATCCCCCAGTCCTACAAAAATAATCAAATAACAAGTTTTCTACTTAACCTTGTCTAGCAGAACTCAAAAGCAGCACCAATCTTTACAAGTCACACAAGTTTCACTAGTTACTATCGTTCTGCCTGATTATGTTTCATCCTGTAGGTTCTCTAATATTTATGTAATTAGTTCCAGTTTTTATTTTTCACCATAACTACCCTCTGATAGATTTAGGGACCTTTATAGTCCAGGAGTAAACAAAAACCAACCATCCAGCCAGCCAGTCCAGCTGATCAGTAATCAATATTAGAGTGATTAACTCCTTAATATTCCCATAACCTCAAACATGCACCGAGTCCTTAAGACTCTAGGGCTCACCCATGTTAACCCTTTTACAGTCCAGAGCCAGACACACACACACACAGACACCACACACACACACACACACACACACACACACACACACACACACACACTTACATCGTGTCATCTGTGTAAAAATTAACATCTCCATGACAAAGTGAAAGTGAGACAGGACAATGCTCTGTGTGTGTGTGTGTGTGTGTGTGTGTGTGTGTATGTTTGCTCTCCTTCATCCCTGATTTTATAAGTATCACCAGCAGCATTTATATTTGACTACAGTTTTTAAAATGCTTAAAATTTGATAAATGAATCCAGCCGATTTTTCACTGCTTGAGTTGCTGCCGTGTAGTTTAGTCCCCGTCCCATGTTCTTATTCATTCTCATTTTGTTCCTGAGCCTTCCTTCTGCTCTCACCCCATATCATCAGGTTTCACTGTTAGTTAACTGTCCTCTTGGTTACTTCCTGTTTTAACAGGACCACCACCCCTAACAAATGTATGATAACTCTAGAATAATTTTTTATCAATTTTTTATATTTTACTAGAGAATGAATATCTACATTCACCGGCCACACTGTACAGTAGGTACACCTGTTCAACTGCTCATTAATAGAAATATCTAATCAGCCAATCACATGGCAGCAACTCAATTGCAACTCTGCATTTAGGCATGCGGACAGAGTCAGGTCAACCTGCTGAAGTTCAAACTGAGTATCAGAATGAAGAAGAAAAGTGATTGAAGTGACTTTGAATGTGGCACGGTTGTTGGTACCACACAGGTTGGTCTGAATTATTTCACAAACTGCTGACCTATTCGAGATTTTCCCACACAACAATCTCTGGGGTTTACATAGAATGGTCTGAAAAAGAGGAAATAATGAGTCGGTGCAGTTTGCTGGAATGGAACTGCCTTGTTGATGCCAGAGGTCAGAAGAAAATGGCCAGAATGCTTTGAGCTGATAGGAAGGTAACTGGGTGCCACTCATGTGAGCTAAGAACAGGAAACGTCTTAGCTCATCTTTATATTTACCTTTTTCTTTTTTAATCTTGAATCTTATTCTCTGTTTTTAATATGTGTACAGCACTTTGAGTTGCATTTGTATTTTATGAAAAGTGCTATATAAATAAAGTTTTTGATTTGATCTGATTAGATTAAAAACTGAGGCTACAACTTGCACAGGTTCACCAAAATTAGACAACAGAAGATTGGAAAAATGTTGCCTGATCTGATGAGTCCCGATTTCTGCCGCCACATTCAAATGGTCAGAATTTGGTGTAAACAACATGAATGCATGAATCGATCCTGGCTTGTGTCAACGGTTCAGGTTGGTAGTGGTGTAATGGTGTGGGGATATTTTCTTGGCATACTTTGGGTCTTTACTTGCAACTAAGCATCATTTAAACACCACAGTCTACCTGAGTATTGTTGCTGACCATGTCCATCCCTTTATGACCACAGTGTACCCATCTTCTGAAGGCTGCTTCCAGCAGGATAACACACCATATCACAAAGCTCAACTCATCTAAAACTGGTTTCTTGAACATGACAGTGAGTTCACTGTACTCAAATGGCCTCCACAGTCACCAGATCTCAATCCAATAGAGCACCTTTGGGATGTGGTGGAACAGGAGATTCACATCATGGATGTGCAGCTGACAAATCTGGACCATAATCTCTGAGGAATGTTTCCAGCAGCTTGTTGAATCTGTGGCATGAGGATTTAAGGACTTTTATTGTGTATATTTCAGTGCTGGTAGGAATTTTACTCAAGTACACTGCACCTGGCAGCAAATGTGAGCTATCTTTATTTTTTCTCTCTATTATGCTCATTTAATAACTTCTGTAGCAATGCAAAATAAAAATAAAAATCTGATTGAGGAATTCATTAATTAAGAAATTGGTGATTATTTTTGGTAACTTTACAGTTTTTTCTTGCTTAATTCCCTTAAACTGAATAATGTAAAGGTCTGACTGTAAAACGAAGCAAGTGAACGTGTCACTTGACGGCTCCGGGTGACTGAAAGAGATGCGCTCCCTCTATCATCAAACATATTCATAATGAAAATAATTAGTGGCAACTCCAAAAGCAATACGTAACTGAACGAAGTAAGGTACGACATAACATGGCCTAACCATTGCCAATATCCAAGGTAAAGAATCCGAGAAGGGGAAGGATTTTGGCTTGTGTGTGCGTTATATGGAAAGATTTACATAAAGAAATCTATAGCGAGCTTAAAGTCTTGATTGTCTGGACCGTAGGGCCTTTAAATCAATACTGTAAACAAAAAGAAACGCATGCGCTCACACACACAAACTGAATAAACTCCAGCACTCCACTCTATTAATTGGTCTCTGATGTCTGTTAAACCAACAGATGCATCTATTTATCTAATTTAAGGCAATTCTAATGGTGTACTTTGGCTTCCCACAAACAAATTATAGGATTTACTGGTTTTCCTTCTGCCTATAAAACTCTTTTTTATAATGCAAACCTCAAGTTCAGGATTATTTTAACAAGCTAAAATACATTATTATTAAATTAGATTGTGAGATGCTTTGGGAATGTGCACACAGCTTTCAGCGCCGACTTTAATTCCTTTTACTAACCACACCGGCTTTTTCTCATATCCTTCCCCCTTTATACATACTTTTGCCTGCAGTCTTTGCTGCATATCTTCTTCTAGCTCATGACTTCCTTTCTGCAAAAATAAAATGTTGGGAGAGAAATGTGATAGGAAGCAAGCAAAAGTCGAGGCAAAATCTTCAGCTCAGATTACTAAGGGAAAGTTTCAAAAATGTTAGCTGTTCTAACCATAGGAACTTTTTACATTTGGCGATGGAGAGAAAAAGAATCTAATTTTTCTAATTTTTCCAGCACGAAATGCTGCCGCATGTACAAAAGACATAATTGGTTCCCATGTTTTGATCAATTATTCCCAGATTTTGAATAATTTTACCTTAAGTTTACAAATTTAGCACTGCATGAATAGTGAGAATAAGAAAACAAATTAAAAGTAGTGGCTGCTCTGTGCCTTTCAGCACAATGTGAGAGAGAGAGAGAGAGGCGCTATTTCTTTTAGAGTATTGCTAATTTGCATGACAAAAATGGCTCTGTTTCAATTTAAACTCATGTGATTGAGGGGAGCTCATGTTGGGTTTTTTTGTTTGTTTTTTTTCAAGAGGAGCCAAGCTCCCTCTGGTTTCACTGTAGTTCAAATCCTGGCTCTGGGGTGAAAGGCTGGTCTGCTGAGCTGGTTCTCAGTATTTACACTTATCTGATGTGCATAAATTAATCAAAATATGTGCATGAATTATTCAAAATGTAGGAATGATTTTTATCTTGTGCCTACATGATAGCAGTTTGTGCATTTAGTGTAATAAAACATGGCCTTAATTTTTTTTTCTTTTCCCCTACAGGGCCACTTCTGGGTGCTGTAAAGTTTTAATTTACTTCACATATGTTTTTTGTTTTTGGTTTTTTTTACCTAGCTGCCAAGCACTCCCACTTTCAATTCACAACCAGAGAAGACAAACCCTTGCAGACAAACCTCTTCTCCCCTTTATCATCTTGGCTCTGTTCCATCTCTTTCTTTGCCTTGAGCAGTTATGCGCCTCTATATTCCCAAACTCCCTCATAGCCTCCTACCTCAAACTCTGTTTTCAGTGCCCAGTGCACGCGCCCCAACATCTCCCTCCCTTCTTATTTTAGCTCTGCTTCTCTTTACCCACAATGAAAAGTGTCTTCACTTAAACCATCAAGTGACCATGACCTTAGCTGTCTCAGCTGAACAACCCAACTGAAACACGAGGGGAAGGAAAAAGAAGAAGAATCACTGACTGCCCCTTTCTCTCAAATTACACTCTAATGGTTTAAATGGTGCATTCCCCATGAGATCTAAGGTGGACTGAGGCCATGGTGAAAGGGCCAGCTGACAATTTATGAGTCAACTGAAGGTCAACCATGCGCTTCAATTATGATGTTTCACTTAGCAACGGTAAACGTAGCACAACCTGAGCGGGAGTTTCACAAAATCTATTCCAGTGAAATTCCTTTTGCACAAGTATGAAGAAAAGTTTTCCGCGCACAGCCACATATATCAAAATGAGAAAATTATTTGTTTGTTGCAATCTGCAGCCAGCAGGCAGGGCCAGATAAAATGGTATCTCCTATGACATGCTGTATTCCCAACTGACTCATTCGCTGTTTGGCAACAAAACAGAAATAGAAAATGCACAAATCAACCCACTGAGTTCATGAAAAACTCATTTTCTAAACTGTGCTTTAAAAACAGGGCTTTCTCTCAGCAAAATCAAAAAGAGCCAATGTGTACCAATCCCTTCTGCTCTAAAGGCTGTGTGTAATTGGAGTAGGTGATATTATTTCATTATCAGCCACTATGTTTTAGTTATCAGGGGCTATCTGCTTTCCTGCCTCAGATTACCACAGTGGCCCTCGTTCCGTTTTCACACTCTTGTGCCAACCTACAGCCTTGACTGACTTCCATTCATTTGCTCCTAAAAGCATAACTGAAGTAGTGATCCTTAGATGAATCGCTAATGTACCTTTCAACCTGATTTTACTGCATAATTCATTTCACTTTAAGAACAGTAAAGTGCAAATAAGTGGACAAGTTAGACTGTCCATTTTAGTGTCATTAGGGTGAGTAATATAAATGCTTTTGGCCATGATACTAAATTATATAGAATATGGTAAAATTAAAGGAATGGTTCGACATTTTGGGAAAGATGTTTATTTGCTTTTCTGCCAAGAGTTAGAATAGGTTATCACTAGGTCTGTAAGACAGAGCGAGCCTACTGGTCCAGCCCAAATCCCAGAGATCTGGGATTTAAAACATGGAATTTTAATTATGGACACTAATGTAACTTCCACACCAAATTGGTCTAACTGGTAGATTTATGAATTTCCTCATATCACTCGACAAAGAGTGAAAAGTCATAAGTAAAGATTTGCACATACACTACTTTTACTTTGTAAAGGAAAAGCAGTTTTATTAGGTTGACGCAGCATTTTGTCCCAGACTGTTGAACAGTCCTGTAAGTCCCACCAATTCCTTTTTCAGCCTCTCCCTCAGGGTTTTGGATCTCCTCAGACAGACAGGCAGACGATAGGAAGGACACCACTTGATATGTGGCAGCTAATATTTGTTTTGTGTTGAGAGACAAGTGGAGTGGGCCAGAAACTACAGGAAAATACAAGAAAGAACCACACACAGAGTTATCTCCAGTCCTCTGACACCTACTGATTTCTATTTATTTCTTTGTTGCATTGTTTTGTTTTGTTTTTTGTTAATGCAGTAAAGTCAAGCTGAAAGACATCTACTAAACTGTTTCATTGTCCATCCATCAATTTTCTTCCGCTTATCCTATTCAGGGTCACAGGGTGCCTGGAGCCAATACCAGTTGCTTTAGAGTGAGAGGCGAGGTACATCCTGGACAGGTCACCAGCCTATTGCAGGGCCTGCTTTAATGTCAGTCAACCCAATTTTTATATACTGCTCTGACTGTTAAACAGTATCACTGAAGCAGAACACCAGTAACTAGTTAGAGACATGCTACAAATGCAAAGAAGACGCATGTAAATCATGCAGCGGATGTTATGGAGATATGACAAACTGCAAGGCAGCGCATATATGTGTAATACTGAGATGTATTAGCCTGCAGGTCAGAAACACCTCTATGATTGGCTGCATCGCCTGAGCAAACACAGCTAACGCAGTATGTCATCTTCAAACAGATGCCAGTCTCCCTAGAGACAGCTCTGCCAGTGTCCAATCCCCACCCACACACCCACTGTTTTTCTTGGAGACATTTGCACACTTGCACTCAAACAAAGACATGCACAGCTCTAAGCTCCAACCACTGGTCTCAGATCAAAACTAAATATAGGCAGTGAGGTAGGGCTATAGGTAGTCGTCAGATGAGGCCCCATTATCAGACTGTGTGGCTCTTGTGTTCTTCCATAATGACCAGCCGCTGCACCTGTTTCTCTGCCTGGCCTTCTCTACACACGGGCACTCAGGTCAGACTAAATATAGCCATGCTCTCCCTCTCCGCCTCTCTCTGTTGCCCCATGCTACACCGCTCTGCACAACACCCCTCCACCCCTCTTTTACAGCTATCATTTGGAGCAAACTAGGTACAGTGGCCAGCCCTGCCTACAGAGTGGCACACGCTCTCATCTTATCCCCTTTTATAGAAACACGATGACATTACAGTGGGCAGGGATAACAAATAGGGATCCACTGGCACCAGAGAGGTGGCAATCAAACATCCACTCTCATTTTAATGCTGATGTCTGTTTGTATGAGTCTATCTTTGGACAGCTACAGTCCTCTGGAAGTGGGGGGTGGCTGTAAAACTGACAAAATTAGAGGAATCCTGTCCATGTTGAGTATGGTGCTGCAGTGTATAAAGCTCTAATTATTTCTGGCTTTTACTGTTAAAAAAAAAAAATCAGATTTTTGCTGGTGCTTTTTTTTAAAAATTTGGAAACAGAATAGAACTTAGGTGTAAACACTCCAGTTGAATTGCTTTCAGGAATTTAGTTGCGCAACTAACACATTTGTGTTTTCTCTCCATTGTACAGCCATGTGAATCATATGAAAACTTCTCACCCCAAAAAGGCCTTGCTCTTTCATACACTGTTCATTAGAGCCATTCTTCAATATAAATACTACACTTTTTTGTAAACTTCTGACCTCAGATTGAACAATGTGTTCCTTTTGCATTTTTGATTTTGGAACTTGATGTAATCAACACACTTACATAAAGACTGAAACAGTGTTTGCTTGTTACAGTCATTCCTCCAGATCAAACTGATTGCTTCAATACACTTAATGGTGATTTGGTGTAATGCTGCCGGTCCTTTCAAAGCTTTTCTTTTGTTCTGTTCTGTTCTCTGTCAAGATGATCCCACACGGCTTTAATAATGTTGAGGTCCAGGCTCTGGGGAGGCCAGTCCATGACTGATAGTGTTCCACTGTGAGTTTTTCTATCCCAGTAGCCTTTTACTGCACTGGCAGTGTGTGTGGGATCATTGTCATGCTGAAAAATGAAGCTGTTGCCAATCAGATGCTTCCAGATGGTATTACATGGTGGATCAAAATCGGATGGTACTTTTCTGCATTCATAATTCCATCAATTTTGACAAGATGCCCAACATAATTGACTGAAATGCAGCCTGAAACCGTGACAGAGCCTTGACCGTGTTTTATGGCTGTAGACACTCACTGGTGTATCTCTCTCCTGAACTCCTCCATACATACTGTACTGATGAACCAAAAACTTTCAGATTTGGATTCATCACTCCATCAGACCTGTTGCCACTGATTTTCAGTCCAGTTTCTGTATAATTTGGCATGCCTCAGCCTTTTCTCCCTGTTTCCCTTCCTTAAGAACAACTTCTTAATAGCCACTCTTCCACTGAGACCATTTCTGCTGAGCCTTCCACGAACAGTAGATGGATCAACTGAAGGGCCAGATACAACTCTCAGGTCCTGTGTCAGGTTTTTGCTGGATTTTTTTCCTAAGGACATGACTTTGAGATACTACTGTATTCATCTGCTGCAGAGAGTCTTTTTAGGTCTGCCACTTTTTCTTTTGTCCTCCACGTATCAAGTTTCCTCCAATTTTTTAAAGGACAGACTGTGCACCATGCTGAGATATGCCAAGTTCTTTGCTAACTTGTCTTTTATGTGTAGACACAACACTGGTTCATCCCTTGAGTTAGGTGCTATGTTCATGTTTGAATGATTCATAGGTCAGTATTAAGTGGCTAAAGAAGCAAAACATTCATCTGAAAATAGACTGGACTGAAAATGAGGGAAAGAGAAGAAAGAAAATATTTGAAAGACCTTCAGAAAAGCTGGAGAACTATTGCTCAAGACCGCTTTATAAACTGGAAAAAGGTCTGACTCCTTGGAAGCAAAATACACTGCTCAAAAAAAATTAAAGGAACACTTTGAAAACACATCAGATCTCAATGGGGAAAAAATGTGCTGATATCTACACTGATATGGACTGGTTAGTGTTAGGAAGGAAAGGATGTCATTTCCATCACATGATATGATGGAAATGAAAACAATCAACCTACAGAGGGATGAATTCAAAGACACCCCGAAAATCAAATTGAAAAAGTGATGCAGCAGGGTAGTCCATTTTGCCAAAATTGCATTACAGGAACTCAAAATGATACTCAGTAGTTTGTATGGCCTCCCACATGCTAATAGGCATGCCTGACAATGTCTGTCTCATTAGGAGCATGCCCTAAGGATGATGTTCTGATGTTCTCCTCCCAGATCTGGTACAGGACATCACTGAGCTCCTGGACAGTCTGAGGTGCAACCTCGACTCGAATTGATCAGAACATAATATCCCAGAGGTTGGGTTTTCTTGGGAGGGTTTAAGGTCAGGTGACTGTGGGGGCCAGTCAATGTATCAATTCCTTCATCCTCCAGGAACTGTCTGAATACTGTTGCCACATGAGGCCTGTTGTTGTGCATAAGGAGAAACCCAGGACCACTGCACCAGCGTAGGGTCTGACAATGGGTCCATTAAGTATTATCGGGATTTCACTAGGCATCAGGATGAAATCCCTAATGGCAGTCAGGGTGTTGTTGACTAGCCTGTTGAGGTCTGTGCATCTCTCCATGGATATGGCTTCCCAGGCCATCACTGGCCCACCACCAAATCAGTCATGCTGAATAAAGTTACAGGCAACATAACATTCTCCACAGCTTCTCCAGAACTTTTCATGTCTGTCACATGTGCTCAAGGTGAACCTGCTCTCATTTGTGAAGGGCACAGGGCACCAGTGGTGGACCTGCCAATTCTGGTATTCCCACTAGAGGACGTCGGGACCTCGGGCCACGCTCATGAAGTCTATTTCTGTCACACCAGTGGCCTGCTGGAGGTCATTTTGCAGGGCTCTGGCAGTGCTCATCCTGTTCCTTCTTGCACAGAGGAGCAGATACAGGTCCTGTCCAGCTCTCCTAGAGTAACTGCCTGTCTCCTGGAATCTCCTCCATGCTCTTGAGACTGTGGAAGAAACAGCAAACTTTCTGGCAATAGTACATATTGATAAATTAGACTACCTAAGCAACCTCTGTAGGGTCCAGGTATCACCTCATGCTGACCCTAGCCAAATACAAAACTAGTGAAAAACAGTCAGAAAAGAGGAGGATGGGAAAAAATGCCAGTGTCCTCCACCTGTAAAACCATTCCTGTTTCGGGGGTTGTCTCATTGTTACCTCTCAAGTGCACCTGTTGTTAATTTCATTAACACCAAATCAGATGAAACCGCTTAACAAATTAAGGACTCTGAGCTCCACAGCTCTCTCTTAAAATATCTCTCATGTTACCTGAAATTCCACAACAGCACATCCAGGCACAAGAGTAAAACTTGAAAACTCCACATGATTTGATTAAAAGATGAAGCTTAGTATTAACTTAAGTTAAACTCTGGGGAGTAAAAGGGATGTTTTAACTGCTAAGAACAGGAGGACTGATTACAATTTGTGTAAGCAGTTCAGCTGCACACAGGGACATGTGAGGACTGTTTTAAAACAGACTTTAAGAATGCAAAGCAATCTTTCAGTGTGCTGCAGCAGCTAATAAATCTGATTATGGACACCAGTTAAACTGCCCTTAAGTCACTGAAAAGCATGCAATCTTGTGGTTTTTGCTATGATTGATGTTTGTATTGAGGCTTTTCTCAGAGTTTGAAATAATGTGGATTACAGGAAAACAGATCATCATTGCTGCGTAATTCTGTCCTCAATCCCAGAAGTGACAAAGATTTGACAATGGAATATTTTCTTAATGCAGTTTTGCAGAGAGTTTGCGGCAATTCTTTGCCCGACTATTAAATCCCAGGAGCAAAGTGAGAATATTACTGACAGTCATACTATGGTCTGTCTCCTCTCCTTTATTCTGCCACTGAGAAAATGTCCAATACTGCAGGCAGTAGAAGTATCTGCAGTGCCAGCACCCCAGAGGAGAACGACTTTCTGAGGTAATAAAAGATGAGATGGAGTGATTAGGGAAATGCCACTGAATTGCTGCCAGGCAATCCAACTCACTCCTTCTTACAAAAACCATCCAGGTTTATTTCTGACAATGGAGAAATGCATCACCCACCAAACCTCTACAAAAAGCAACAGGAGCTAACACAAACACTTGCTCCAAAGAACTAAATGCTATCACCTAAGTAGAAAACTACAGTAATGTTTTGGCTGATAGAAACATTACTGTCCTACATCTTTATTTCCAGACCTCAGGATACCAGCGATGCAGGCAGTGTGTATCAGAAATGGGCCAAAACATTCTGGTGATAAAATTGACTACACCACAGTGCACTCCATGGCCTTCTCTCCCCCGTCTCTGTTACCCTGGAAACTGTTGTCCATGTAGGAAGGAGCAATTCTATTATAGCGGCTGGGCTAGCCAGCAGATAGAACTATAAAACATGACTTAACAGTTGCAGACACCGCGAGGAAGCTCAGATGAAGCAGGCTGAGAAAATGTATGGAAGCGAATGAGAGGAAAGGGGACACAGGGGGAAACAAGTGCAAGAGATGAACATAGATTAAGAGAAGAAGGGCACGGCAGGGTCGGGAAAGATGAAAAAGGGAGTTCAGAAATAGAGGGAACACGTGGAAATATAGAGACTAGCTGAGAATATTGAAGATTACATCCAGTCCTCTCACCCCGAGTCACAGATAGAGATGCATAGTAAGACGACTGAAGAATTTGCTCCATCACAATACAGAGTAAAGTGCTAATGCACACTTGGCACAGTTATGATAATAAGTGCTATCGAAGTACGTCTGATTACACACGGAAAGTGTGAGAAGATGGAGAGTGGGTAACAGGGCCAGGAGCATTAAGCTGGTTAAGCAGATTGCCCAATCTAGCCATGCCTCCCTACATCTATTCACATCCCGTCAAAGCTTCATCCTGGCCATCCATCTCTCAACCACCACCCTTCCCCTACTCATAATGGATCTATTGAGTCACTCCATTTGTCTTCCATCACATGCCCAAAGCCAAATCCTTTATCCTTCCTTCCCTTTTTTTTTCTTCAATCTTTGTTCTTTTGTTATTTTTCTGCCCCTAACACCCCCACAATGTCTCACACCATCTCCATCAAGGTTATCGCGCTTGTGGCAAGAAGAAATGCTCGAGTTCAAAGTATGCGTGTCTGTGTGTTTGCGTGTGTGCATGTGTGTTTGTGGAGACAGTCAGAAAGGTCAGTATGGAGCCTGTGGGGAGACACAAGGGAGGAGCGACTGGCAGGGATCAAATACTAATCAATACTGAACACACATGCTCTCTCATTGGGGCCTTACGCTTAACTCAGCCTTGTCCCTTTCACACTCTCGTGCCTGTGTGGGGGTGTGAGATGTGTATTTGTGTGTGCGCGAGTGGGATCAGATTTCTCTTTTTTAGCCAATGGTGAGGGAATGGTCCTTCTCCAGTGTGACATCGCCTCTGAGATGTGTCTTTCTTTGTGTGACCCCTAGATGCCTGGGAATCATTGCAGGGTATATCATGTTACGAGCTGGCTTAAACCCGGCTTACTTTGTTCTGAGATCAACTATGCTAGCTAGTAAAGCACTGCAGCCCACGGCTATAATATCTGACAGAGGTCACGTTACTCTTCCAAATCCATCTGTGCTTTTGTGTGATCACCTCCAAGCAGCACAATGGAAACGCAAGTGAGTCCATCCTAAGGCTTTAAACACACCCACCATCTGACTAGTCAGACCTGTTAAGGAATGTTTTAGACATTTTTCATAGAAATCTATTTCCAACTTGTCTTTTGTGTGCCAGATCGAAAACGGTGTAGAGGAAAAATATCAAGATGCAGCAGAGCTCTACTCAGAAAAACTACAGTGTATTCAGATTATTTTAAAGTATTCAATTGTAATCGTAAGTACTTGCACGTTACTTAGCATGCATATTTCCTAATTTTTTTAAGTGTTCATACAGTAAATCAGCAATGCATGATATCCGTTGCACGTCTGCTCCCTCTTTCCTCTTTTTTACCTCCAACATGGAGGTTATGTTTTGGGTAGTGTTTGTGTGTCTGTCATTCTGTCTGTAAACACAATAGTTTGAAAAGTTTTGAATGAATCCTCAAAAAGCCTTGTAGGGGTGTAGAGTGGGGTCATGTTAACAATCCATTAAAATTTGGCTCCCATCCACCAAGGTCTTCAAGGCCAACTTAATGATTTATTGGACAAAAATTGGCAAAAACGTATAATAACTACATACAAGTGTGGTGTGTATTGTCAACATATAAAAAGTATAGTATAAAGATTTTAATTATGTTGCATTTGACCTCTGACTTCTCTGTTGAGGGCAATAGATTGAGTTGCAGGTCAAAGCAATAATAATGCTTTATAGAGCAATTTAAAACTATGTTTCTCGCTGCCATTGTTTGTATTATAAAGGCACTTGGGGAATGATATATGGGGATTCTAAATTTTACATTACTTTGGACCTCTGACCTGTTCTTCAAGGTCAAAAAATGTCTTTTGTCTATAAAACTATGCTTAAAACTCTCCTGCCTTTTTTGTATTGGCAACATTTAGGAAATGATACTGGTATATGGGGATTCTAAATATCACATTATAGTTTCTATACAAATATCATGTTACTGTACATTTGACCTCTGATCTCAATTATATTTCACATATGTCTTTTTTTCAAGTTGACCACAAAATGTGTTATTTTAACTGCTCTACAAACTTTAAAAAGAGCAAAGAAAACAGAATGCCGTGCTGCCCAGAGAGCGGGGGTTTGCACTCTCTCAGTGCTTCTTGTTTTTAACTATTTTTCCTGTCATGGGGTTTTCATCATCTGAATCAAAGATCTAAGGACAGAGGTTTTGTATCCTGTACAGACTTTTTGTGATTTGTAAGTTGGAGTTGCATTACGTGCATTTTTCTCAGCAGAGGAAGAGCAACTCTGCACCAAAAGTTCTGAGATTAACGTGGCACATTATGTTATAAAGTATGCTTTCCAAAGCACAGAGTTCTAAAGGACTCTAAAGAACCTTCTGGAACTGTTGCGTTTGTCTATGCTTTTACTCTACTCTGCTTATAACACAAAAGAAGACATATAGAGTACATTACTTATCTAAATAGAGCAAAATGAAAAAGACTTATTGACCCTAGCTCAAAGAAAGGTTATCTGCAAAGCCTTATAACCATTTGAAAAAAAACAAATGACCTCTGCGCCTTTCATGGTTTGAAAAACATTATTTGCACCGTTTTAGCCAGTCAATACTAATCTTAATAAGTGATGAATTCAAATTAAATCAGGTGCATTATATGCCCATTTAATATTTTTGAAAATCCATCCTTTTTTCTTTAAATGCTTGTGCGAGTCAGGGTCGCAGGGGGCAAAAGGTGATGTACACTGACAGAAAAACTCACCAGTCTATAACATGACTACCACAGAGAGACAAACAACCATTACCTACAGCCAATTTAGAATCACCAATATACTTAACATACATTGCTTTGGACTGTTGGAGGAAGCCAGGGTACCTGGAGAGAACCGCTGCAGGCACACGGACAACCACCACCACTCCACACAGGCAGGCCCCTAGCCGGCCACTGGATTTAAGCTTGGGGCCTTCTTCTTGTGATATAACTGTGCCAAGCACTGCACCACTGTGAAAGTATCATGTAAAACATAAATTAAATTAATAATGTACTTGGCTACGTTATCAACATACATTCTTTATCATTAAAAAAATACTATGGCGGCATGACTGATGCTTTCAAAACATTTTGGGTCAACATGAGGTCCAACTTCTTAAAAAAAAAAATAATAGAATGATAAATAAATGAGTTTGAGAGTTCATAAATAATTCTCTTTCAAGAAACTGATAGGTCTGTAAAGGCGTAAAGCACGTGTTGCTGTTCACTTTACAAGCATTCCTAAGAGTGACGCTGTGCTTTCTCTGACTTCCATCTGCAATCACAAAAACATTATTTTAAGGGACTGAGCACAGCTGTATTACAGTCAAAAGTGTTCCATAACCAAACCTTGTTCTCACACACAATAGCAGCTGCTTGGACCATGCCTTTTTCATGTACTGCCAGTTGAGTGCACTTGGATAAGACTTGAGCCTTGGTTTGTGAGAGAATGGAAAAGCCCTCTGCCAAAGTCTCATGAAATATGGAAATTCCACAGAAAGACCAAACAGAAGAAGAAGAAGTAGCCAGAATGAAGGAGAGAGGGCGTAGATGTGAAAAGGCAAGAATCTCAAGAACAAAGAAACTGAGATAGCAGGCAGAATGAGCTTAATCTGACAGAAGGTGAGGTCAGTACCTTATCCATTCTGTAGCCTCGTCTCTGGAGAATTTGTTCCCCATCTGCTTTCCTTTACCTTAAATTGACAGAGCGTGTGTGTCTGAGCTGTGATTATGGGACAGGTAAGGTTTGAGGAAACACTGCTGTAGTACCTCACCGATCAACACCTTCCTATTTCTAAACTTTAATTGAACGTCATTTTGTCTGACACAGTACTTCCATCTCCAGTAGCTAATCTGCGTTTGACATAACTAAACCTCTGGCCAGCAGCTTTCACCACCCCTCCCAGCGACAAACCTTCACACTGCACTCTCTTACACCACACCTGTAAGTTCACCTGCTGCCACTTGTCTTTTCACACCTGAACTGGGTCATCTTACTTTGGCAATTCTAGTGTTTCTGCAGCTCTTTGGCAGTGTAGCTAGAGTTGAAAATCTTCAGCCACCAAGTGCCAAAGTTCTAGTAAATTAACTCTCTGGCAGACAGAGTAAATCAATAAGGGCTGATTGAGACAATAACATTTAAATATGCCTGTCTTTTCCTGTTGTCAGACTTTATCCCTGCTGACCCCCGTTCACTCCCTACTGACTGTGAGCAAATGAAATCTCAGTGAATCGATGTCCTTGTATTAAAAGAGACTCTACAGTCTGAAACTCTGAACTTTTGCTTCTGCTTCTTTATTTTCCAGATAGCAAAACAGGTAATTGATAAAAGTCAGACATTGTTAAATGCCTCTTTACCAAGCCCACAGACGGCTGGGAACAAATACTGAAACATAAAACATTTATCAGTGGTAGAGCATTTGTGTAGGCTTGTATTTTTCCATATGAAATACGTGCTTGTTTACGTGGCAGAAAAGGTTCATATTCAGTCACTATGAGTTTGATTTCAATTAGGGACTTATTTGCCTTATTTCACAAGGAACAGATATGATTACTCAGAGCAGATTTGTCTCTTTGAAGTCTGTACATATACGACATAAAACAAAAATAATTTTGTTATACACCAATGATTCACCAATGTTCATGTAGGAGCTTTCATTTTAAGTTACATACCTACCTAATATCTGATTCTATATATGAAATCACATTTAAATGGAAGGTAACTGCATTTTTATCTTTATGAACACATGTGGGATAAGCAGGTATAAATATGTATGGGAAATAAGGGGATCACCTGATCGGTTTTCAGTTACATTTTTAAGTTAGCCACTTAATGGCTGGTGAGCCAGAATCTCCATGTAATCTGCTTGCTGCTTGGGTCATCTTTAATATCTATTTTTATCATGCCTTCAGTGTTTTTTCTGTCCATCCTTTTCAATCCAGGAAAAAATAAGAAAAACAGAGCTCTCTGCTGTTCTATAGTACAGTCTCCTAATCAGGGGCTTTGCAAGGTCTAAACAAGACTCCTACAGCATACAGAAGAACAGGAGAAAGAGAAGGCAGAGTCAAGTAAAGCTAGAGAGAGGCCTGCACACAGTGAGAAAGAGAGGGGCCAAAGAGGAAAAGACACCATCCTACCCTATAATCCCCTAATATCCCACTTGAATCCTGACAGCGCTAACCAGTTTTTATTGCTGTGAATGGGAGGAATACCAATCGAGATGCACCTACGTGCAGAGCACTTAACAGCACCGCTGTCGTTCTCTGCTCTGGGTGGCTGCTCTTAGCTTAGCTGAACTAATGGCATTATATTAATTGACCCGGTAGCCTAATTATTACTTTGTTGTCAGCACAAACTCAGGTTTGTATTTTTGCCAAACTGTGCAAAAACCCACACCAACAAGCGGACACAAAATCTTGACATCGTGTAGAAAATGATATGTTTTCATTTTAATCTCACTTTATGTAGGTAACTGGGGGTGTGAGATATCTTTATTGACTTCAAGCAAACAGTCATTGTAATAAGGTTTGTCAATTTGTGACAGTTACAGTTCTGGAGTCATTATTTCGGAAATAGCCTCCAGCCCCTTGTAATCTTAACAAATGACAGTTTCTATTCTCACTGAGAGCAGAACAATCCATTCACTTACTGTAAATGAGTGCGACACGAAATATTAACTGCTAACAGGCTTCCTAGGACTGGACAGCGTTTGTTGAGAAATTAATTACATTAAAATGAATGGTAATGCTGCTAAACCTGATGCTGTTAAAGTGTTTTTTAAAGTGATTTTTTAGGCTTAAGCTTAAACTTAAACCTCGAAATTTGTTCCACTGAAATATAAGTCCAAGATGACTTTTACAATTTAGGGACAAAATGATGCACAACTTTGAGAGACACTCTCATGTTGTCATGTTACAGAGTGACTGAACAAATAAAATAGATATTTTGCAGAATTTTAAGCCCTAAAGCGATTTAAGCTCAAGCAGGTTTGAAACTCTTCTTTTCAAAGAAAGCCAAATCCTCCTTGTTTATTACCCAAGATTTCACCTGTCTGCCAGCCATACCTCACGCTCAGCGCTCGCTTCTGAGCAAGTCAACAGGATGCACGATTTCTTCAGCTGCACTGGTGACAACTTATGTTTACTCCACTCGCATTCACTGCATGAGGGGAGATGAGATGGAGGGAGGTGACGTGCGGAAATGGAGTGGCACAGGATAAACGGTGACAAGAAAGACAGACATATGGAAAGAAAGACAGCCCAAATGAAAAGAAAGGTGATGGGTGCATCATTGCTTCGCTAGACTATGATTAGGCGAATATCTGTGGAGGACGTGGTATGGCTGTAAAGAGAGAGAGAGGGGGGGGGGGGGAAGAGAGGTTTTGGTAACCATCATCTTGGAGATCAAAGGCCTGTCTGCTTGTTCTGCCTGCAGCCCTTCTCTTCACTTTGGAAGAAGGGAATAGGATATTGGGAGGGAGGAGGGGGTTCTGCATCAAGAAGCTGAGTGGAAAAACTACTTTTTCTCGCTCCCTTTCCTTTTTACTTGCATCTGTCCTGATGCCGTCTCTCTCATTATCAACAACCTTCTATCAGACTCTTGATATGTATGCAAAGAAAGCACAAACAGACTCACAAACACACTGCAGATGCACGCATACAGAAAGAGGGAGATCTGCAAGTGAATCATGGAGTTAATGAAGCAGCAGTCACCCGCTCTCACCCAAAAAGCCCAGGGGAGTCTGCAATGTGACCTTGATCTGTGTGACTCATACAGACCACTTCGGCCAATCATCTCTACCATCACCTGCAGTATTCTCTTCAATTTATTCTGTCCTTCTCTCTCCTACACACAAAGAAAGATAAAGGGATTTCCCTTCCTAACCTGAAAGAAGGATTAAAGGGTAAAAAAAAAAAATCATAGATATATTCTCTGTAATCTTTAGGACTTCAAAACTGTAGCAAAAAAAAAAAAAAAGGGCTGCTCTGAAATTTCTCAACAGAAAGTTTCTCCCTTGACTCCAACTCCTCAAAACCACTGCTGACCGTGAGCCTGAAACCATCTGCACATTTTTAGCATTTATCTCAGACACAGTTAAAAAGTCAAACATCTGTTTGCGTCAAAACAACACCAGCAGACCACAGACGATGGCAAACAGCACTGAGATATTTTAAAAGGGAGCAGAACTGTGAGAAAGAAGGCGAGAGGGCGAGAGGGGAAGGAGTGACAAAACTGTAGGATGAATACAGATCCAACTTAATTTAGGTTCAGAGTCATGGCAGCATGGAAATCAATCATGACAGCTCTGTATCATATCAGAGAAAAGATAGTTTTTGATATCATACTCCCCCCATGGCCTGGAAAAGCCTTTGGGAATGGCCAAAGGGAAAAAGTGTTTGCTGAGAAATATTGTGGCTTCTCGTCCTTCCTACAGGAGTTTAATCAAAGGTCAATTTAAATGCTAATATTAAAGTTAGGTTATGTATTCGGAATTTTACGGCAGTTAGCAGATGACAAACTGGGCCCATGTCGCACTGAAGGTATGACCCGTCTCTGCGTGTTAGCGTAATGTAAGTGAGATGAAGGGCGACAGACAGATGGAGGGAGGGGACGCGGGGCTAAGCGACAGCAACTGAGAAGGGCGAAAGTGTGATGTGTGATGTGATGCCTCAAGTCGAGCTTCCCTTTCTCCTACGCAGCCTCCCATATATCTCCCATATGACATGACATGGAGGAAATGGAAGATTTGCTGTGTAAACATAACCTTTGACCTCTGTTTATCCAATATTAAATTAGAATGACAGTTGGACAGCCCCTCCCACCTCAAACTTTCAGCACTAACCGGAGCCATTAGGCCTTCTCAAGCAACAGTCACAGAGGGTCATGGTAGATGGAGAAGGGAGTGATTGAGGTCTCCCATGTCTTATAGCGTGACAAACAGCTAAATGAAATGCTCACGCTGGCTTTGAGAAAAACAGCCATCTGCTGGGGCCAGCTCCTCAGATACGGCTGGATATTTCTGAGTTTGCAAATATCCTGGGAATATTTTTTTTTTCCCCAGAAGGGACAAGAGCAAGTGGAAAAACTTTGCCTTAGTCAGAAATTCTGAGAATGTCATTCACAAACTTACTCAGGAAAACTGGTGTTGTAGAAAAAGCCCAGGAAAAGGTGGGTTATCCTGTAGCCTGGTAATATCGTCTGGTCTCTATTGTACCCCTGTCAGTTTGAGGCTGATTTGCTTTCCTTAATCAAAAACTACTCTGCCCTCAGGGCGTCGTATTAACTTTGTACAGGAGAGAAATGGAGGATGAGGGAGGGAAGTAGAGAGATTAAGTTAACAGGACAAATGGGAGTCATATGTATTGTTGGGCTATGTGGCCAAACAAAACACGTGTTAGGGAACTTTGTTCAACAACGGTTTGGCACTGCAGTAAAGCTATCTGGTATTTTTTGGCAACAGTCCCCACACCTCTGAACCCTGCTGGATGGCCAAACAAAACAATCCCGATTTTAAAAACCCACAGCACAGCATCAGCTCTGTGATCTCACTTTACTTCCATAAGAAAACAGCATCATGAGCAAATAGTATCATGTGTAAAACCTCTGAAAGCTACATTTCTGTATTTTCAAGAAGCTCAAAATTATTATTTTTTTTCTGTAGCATCAAATCTCAGATACAGAGTAAAGAAAATGTGAAGTGCATAGATTGCAGCCAGAGCAGAAGGTGGCCACGAAGTTAAGCGGGGTTTGGACCCAAGGTGCCGTTTGATAGGCCAATTAGGCTGGCTGATGGCCAGTAGAAAGGCAGCTTTTGGTTTCAAGACATCTGTTTTCTGTGTTGAGTCTTCCTAATTGTCAGAGTTAAATGTGATGTAAATTCCTGATCGCATGCCAATCTAATTACTGTAACTCAATCAGGAAGAGTCAGCATAACTGCCTGCATAAAAATCAATTAAGGAGTTAGATTGTAAATATGCACTGTAAGAAATCACCTATTGTTAGCTGTTCATCCAAGATAACAGTCTGCTTTTAGTTACTAGCTGGGTGGCTAATGGAAGTATGAGTTGCTGAGCCACAAATATGCCAAACTAGTGGAGGAAATTCAGACAATAAAAACACCTTAAAGTGAGCTTATTCCAATGCTATGAAGGAGTGTTTATGTCTTTGTCTCACCTGAGTGGTGTTTAATAAAGAAAAGGGGCCATATTTAAAAGCACTCACATCCTGTCAAACTCTCCACCACTGGAGTGTTTTCATTTCCACTGTAAATTGCACTGGGACTTAAGTGGCACGGTGTGTGTATGTGAGTATGTGATATGTGCCTAGTGAATAGAAAAGGAGCCCTGTAGTGAAGCACCCTCTGCCAGCCTCTCTCATGTCCCACGGAGAGGGCAAGATGCCGTCAGCAGATGCTCTGATGTGTTCGTAAGGGGACACAGAGTTAAATGAGATCAGAGGAGAGGCAAGCAGTCACACACCATCTTTGTCTATCTCTTTCCTTTTCACCTCAGTGTGCAGTGATAATTAACCAAAGGCTCGCTGTGGTGCGCAGATATATAACATTTGGGTTTTGTGTGTATGTGTCTCAAAGAGAGTGAGAGGCATGGCACCTTTTAAATGCATTTTTCAGAGCTGGTCTCTAAAGTGAGTCAGCTCAGAGTGACGGAGGAGAAGTGAAAAGACTTGAATCTGCTGGATGCAGAGTATATCTCATTATCAGTAGACACTGTGTATAGTAGATTTCTTTAAAGAGGTGGGGCCAGGCTGTGATCTGTCTGCACTTGGCAAGCCAAGACACTATGTCTCCTGCAGAATTAAAATCAAGCTATTCAAGTGCTCAGACACTCAGGACCTGCTTTGTGTTCTGTTTTATGCCACTTTAATGTACAGCTGAAAGAGAGAAAAGCTAAAGGCGGAGGAAAGAAGGAAACTTTGTGTGAGGAGAAAGCCGAGTCTAGCTGTTTGTGGGTGGTGGATGTGTTTACTTGCCCATTTGTGTTTGCAGTGTAATTTTAAATTTCTTCAAAGTTGACCTTGTTGTAAAAGCAGAAATGAATTTCTTTTTTCCCCCAAAAAAATTTCCCAGGACAAACCATCTTCCTCCCCTACCGGCTGATATTTAGATTCAAATATACGTGACAGAACAAAAATAAAACAGATAAAAGGAACGGCTATTTAGATGTGGTAATAACACCTTTAACAGTCAAATTCATCAAAGAAAAGATGTACAGCATTACAGAGTTCTATTAAAACCCGTTATATTTTTATGAACAGTTTCAATTTACCAGAAATTAACACCAAAGCTCCATGGTTCTAACTTAAGAAAATGTCACATTGTGCTTCACAGGAGATCCATTTTATTCTATTGATATACGCAGACATGGCTGACAGATGACACACCCTTGTAATATCATTACTTAATCTCCTTCGTAGCAATTACTTCTGAGGGGAACAAAAGCCAGTGCAAGGTAGCTATTACTGACATGGCAGCTTAATGAACAATACAGCCTCCTTTTCTATAAGGCCAATTTGCACAGCAACCGTAACAAGACCCTGTCTAATGAAGGGAAACTTTTAGATCGGTAGACATATACTACAGTCCTACAGGCATGAGTTGAACATCTTGTGATTTTTACGATGCAATAGAGCAGTGGTGGGAAAAATGCTCTGAATATGGACAAGCAAATAGGTCGAATGGGGAGTCGACAGGAACTGACTAAAAAAGGTAGGAGCCCACTGGGCTCAAGCTAAGCACAAGCTAACCATCTGAAAGGGGCACTGCGACAGAAATGGATGTGATTCCACAATACGAAGGGACGGGGCAAATAGGAGGGCAAAGCTAAAATGTCAGGGCGTAGGTAGCAGGTAATATACAGCACCGGGAAGGCCAATTGTGTGCAGCCATGAAGGGATAAGGGGTCATGGGATGTCTGCACAGTCTGCAGTATGTGTGCTGGAGTCAGCAGTGACAGAGCAGCAACAGCCACCCCACCAACACCACCACCACCCCCCACACCGTAACCAAGGAACGATCAGTCTCCCCAAAACCACAGGACACTGCTTAGAAAATACTGCTGTTAAAAAAAAGAGAGAGAGAGAGAGATGAAGGGCAGACAGTGAGACGGATAAGTCACAGAAAGCAGAATCTTTTTTTTTCCTTTTTTGGCTTATCATATTCCTAATTTGCTGGCACTCTGGCACAAGAGAGAGGAGAAGACATGAATTTGAGAAAATTACCATGAAAAATTAAGATACTAATTAAGATAGAAAAAATGTTAAAAAGATTGAGACAAAGTGTTTCTTTTAAACAATTACACACCGCCTTCCTTCCCAAGTGAAAATGAGGCCCCCAGACTGAAAGCCAGAATAAATGAGGCGGTGGGGAAGCAGTTGGGGTTCGTTTGGGGAAGGTGCGGATGTTAATCATTTCCACCATCGGTTTACGAGAACCCAGCACGCTTTGTCTGCCAGTGCTCCTGTGTCGTTTTATTTGCCTGTACTCATCAACAGCCTTATTGCATAAAAACACCTTCACACGCAGAAAGAAGTGCGAACTATGGTGTGTGCATATATCTAAACACAAGTATAGTATATTTCACTCTGGAATTTCATTCTATAGGAGCAAACACAACAGACCCCAGCATCAGGAAGCAGTTATAAATGCACAGCATGGCAAAAAAAAAGAAAGAAAGAAAGAAAAAAAATCCCCATAAATGAAAGCAAATATGTATATCAAAAAGTAAGGCTAGACAAAATAGAAGAGTTGGGGTTTTTGCCTGCACTCCCAATATTTTGCACCAATAAGATTCCCAACCTTTGTTGCTGGAAGAAAAGGAAATAGCTTGAAACTACCTTAAGGATTTTTTTTTTTTTAATTTCCAGAGTTTATTCCATGGGGGGAGGTGAAGAGAACACATTCACCTAATTCCTGTTTATCAGCTTAGAGAATCAGTTTTACTCTTTTTGGTTAATTAACTAAGTGGTGCCTCCAGGCCCTGTCGCCGCCAGGTGCCAAACTCTATCAAGCCACCCAAGTGTCTCAGACACTCTAACTTCAGGGAAACCGCCCCTGGTCTTGTGATGATAATTGCAGAAGCAACAGGGGAAAGAGAACATGCACAGGTTGAAACAATTACAAACATACAAAGGAGGAACGTGGCTTTCCCTTCAGCTCTTGTTCTCTCCGTCCCTCACACGCATTAATTTTGCTTGCCTTCAATTCTTCGGCTCAATATTGACATTTTCATGCCTTTCTCCTGCCTGCCTTTATCTTTTTTCTCCTCTCTCCTGCTATAATTCCGTGGCCTGCTACTCAAAGCTCTACTGTAACTGGGCTTGGCCATGAAGAGTATCGGGAACCTTCTTCCAAACTCCAGCAATTTTTCCCATTTACTCCAGCTTTTCTCCTTCACTACATCATGCTGTTCTCTCCACTGCTTCAAATTCTTCTATTTGCCCTGCTGGGCCTTGGCAAGCGTCAGCCACAGTCTTCCTCTGACCAAACTTCGATTGGCCCACTTCAAGCTCTCACTCTAGGGTCATTTCTTTCTTTCTTTTCCTGGCATGTACCAAGTTGCATTCTTCCAAACGCACTTATGCAGCAATGGAAATCATTTTGGAAGTGGCCCAGGCTCTTCTCCTTTTTTGTACCCCAGCTGACGCCCACAGAGAGAACAAGAAGGAATTGTGGGATAGGAAAGGAAAGGAAAGGAAAGGAAAGGAAAGGAAAGGAAAGGAAAGGAAAGGAAAGAAAAAGAGAGGAGAGGAGAGGAGAGGAGAGTTCTTATAGTACTTACTCCAGGTCAGCTAGACAGTGGGGTGGAAAACTTTGCAATAACACACATACTCAAACTTATACACATTATACACACTGACAGACAAATACAGTGTTTTGTTACATCTGAAAGCAGTAGTCTTCAGATTTGTACAAAGATCCCTCTAGAGAGGAACAAGGCTTCTCTGGCTTGAACTGGTCTTCCTCCAGTTGAACTCACAGTCGCAAGTGAGGGCACATTCTCCTCATTCACTGACAGTGACCCTGTACTTACAGTGGGATAGTGATGCCATCACCTTCTCCACTGGCCAGCTCCACTGACACTATTTCTTTCTGACAGCAGCGGCTTCAGTCAGGTCAGTCGTGGAATGGAAAACAGGGACAAACACACCAACATAAGAGGACCAGTGTATCAGACTTGGGCTGAATCATCATATCATCCCTACATGAAGCAAACAACAGTTTAGTTAAATGTTTCCACTAATGGTGCTACTGGTTTTGGCTCAGCATGGTACTGCATTAGTGCTGCATTGTTACTGCACTGGTTTTGTATCGGTGCTACTCAGAGCTTTGCAGATGCGCGACTATGTGTTGTCACTGACTGCTGGCATTTGGGGGCTGAGTCAAAATTATGTGTAACAACCTATCAAGTGGGGGACTTTTGTTCTTATTTGAGCTGTTGTTGGTCCCTTAGCTTTGCTTCTGATGTGTAGAAGACAAAATCATGAAATACAAAGATCTTGCATGAAGGAGTGAAACCGATTGTTAAAAACAATGGCAACTGTCCAGTGGAGCTTTTGTCTGTGCTTCACCTTTGTGCTTCTTTTATTTCTTGGCATTTGACCAACACAAAACATATTGCATCCAGGCAACATGCTGCTGACTTTTTGGAGTACTACAACTAAGTGTAACTTTATAGCCTCTGAGCTGGTTGAATTCCCATAATACAGCTAGAGAGCTACACAAGCAAACACTAATTCAAGACTATGAATCTGCCTTTTTACAAAGATGAGAAGGTGAGGTCGTGGCAGAAACACTTAAAAGATATAATAGATACTGAACTGAAATGACTTTTTTTAAAATTATTTTCATTATAAACATACAGAAAATAAAGAAAATTTCAATCATTAAATCGAGTTAATTAAAGTTTTAGTTGCTGCTTGTGGCTAATCTTAATTCACTATGATCATGTCTGTGTAAAGTCTGCAACATGAAAGATAAGCTGTAAAAATATACCATTATAAAAACCATTTATGCAACTCATTGTCTAATTATAACCTTTTTATCTATTTAAGCTTTCTGGAGGTCCAGCTTTTTTTGCAGCCTTGTGTAGGTGGCGGTTCTGCAGAGGCCATATAATTACGACCAGATTTCAATGGATTGGCCGTGAGAGGGCTGCAGCCTTAAGCCTGATCTGATATTATCGAGTCCTCTCTCACAAAAGGCATGAGCCATTTTAAGCAGAAACTCTATTATTGCCCGGTTAAAATGCCAGGCTGAATTTCACATTCTGACACACACCATTACATTAGAGGGAGATCCTGGCCCATTTGCTCAATTCTCCTGGAATAACAGATTTTTGAAGCCTGACACTCTGGCTAGTTTCACACAACCCCTTAAGGGAATGATTAAACTGTTGATGCTGTTTAATCCAAACTTCCAGTGATGTTAATGCTGGATTCTTTATCTTTCTTTTACTGTAACATTTTGGGTGGGCGAGGGGGAGTCTCTGACATTTAAAGAATAAACTTGACACTTGTTCCTAAATTTGTCCCCTGCTCTATAAATAAAGACAGACCTCTAGTGAAATAAGCAGATGGGATCTCTGTTTTATTTTAAGAGTACAGTAATGGTGGGAATTTGCAGTGGTTTACATGAAAGGTAAATAATAGTTAAAATGCGCGTATAAAACACTAGTCAGGGTGAGGGCAATTTTGATCTTAGGTCTGCAAAGAAAAGCACACTTTTCTAAAGTAAAAAGATGTGTTCCAGTTGTAATGAAACACATAATGGCTTCAGTTCGGATAGTGCTATTGCTCTGAGGATTTGTGCTTTCCTTCCCTCTGAAGTCTGTCTGCATTTTAAACAGACCCAGCACATCTAATTATAACAAACATGCCTTATATGTTAAATATTATTACTTTTTTCACCCATTCAGGGACACCCATTAGTGCATTCACAACAACAAGAAAGTCATTTTCTAGTTATAAATATAGTGTTTTCATGTTTTTCCCATAGTTGGACTGTCTTGGGTATTGTATTATTCTGACCCATCTCAAAGAGTATGTGCAAGTGAGAAAACAGACAATAAAAACAGCTTGCTACTGGAACACCTCTGTATTTCCTGCAAAAATCTGTAACAAAAAGGGATCTAGGTGTTTGTGTACAAAATCTATAATCTTATATGGGTTTTTATGAATGGTCTCTATGGTAATTTCAGTTATGCTTTCTTTTAAATCTGTGTCAAAAATGGTTGTAATTAAGATGGGTAATTAATGCGATCAAAACCTACAACACCGTAACACCATGTCATAAGCGCAGAAACAACACCGCAAAGCAAGGAGGAACCAAAACAACATGCAGGCAAGCGCACACACAAATGCATCCACACAAGATAAATTCCCACCTAAATCAGATGGAACTCAATTTCTGACAGAGAATGAGATGTCAAAAGGCTCTTTGCAGCCGTCAGAATGATCTAAGACCAAAATGACTCAACACGAGTGGGCATTCTGATTTTTCACACTCGTGTGCCAGGAAACACTTTGCCTGGTTAGTTAAAAACTATGGCTCATTCTTTCCAAGTGTATAATCAGTCATGTTAATGAGAACGGTAATGTGATGCACAAGAATTAATCCAGGTCCGCAAGGTTGAGTCTCAGGAGGCATTGCAGGAGAAACTAGTTTCCTTGGCCATAGACTCACTGAGCCTTAAAAAAATAAGCAACCCCACTCTGAGCTCTCCTGAACAAGACCACTGAGATGCCTGACAGTAACAACCAAATGTCTTGATGCATACACAGACTACATAACAATATTTTAACACTGACAGTGCTTTGACAAAATCAATATTGTTTCCCTATTAATCACACTGATGATGCAGGCTGCTGAGGGAGGTGGACAGAGTTCTGGGACACACCTAAAAACACATTAATGTCTCCATGAGGCAGGAGTTGTGTTTATGAGCAAAGATTCAGGTTATTTCTATTACTAGCCTCCCCTGTGTGTCTGTGTCCCCTGGCACTTGATGATGAAAGAGAACTAGTTCACCAAAATACAGCGACGACTCAGTGTTCCGCTTTAAGATTTATCACCATGTTCACTTACACAGACACTCCTTAAGCCTCAAGCCTAACTGAATATGGACTCCTCAGTGAAAACACCAGTGGCTGTTAGTTCTGTCAGTGTGCACGCAGGTGCTCGCGCACATGTTTACCTTTCAGGATTTGTGTCTCATTCTGTCTCTCTCTCTCCGTCTCATTGCGTCTCTCCAGGCTCTTCATTAGATTCTGCCTGGGTACTAATGAGTGATACCTAAAACCTGCCAGAGGCCCAGGTCTATCCCTCCACCCAGCCAGAGTGGCCCTTGGTAGCAGCATCTCATTGCTTTTTTTTGGGGGGGGGGGGGGTTGGCTAGCTGCCTGGTTGAGCCGGTGGTGCTAAGGTGTATTAATGAGCCGCTGAGCCAACCTTGTGTGTATGTGCATGTATGTGTGTGTTTTGTGTGTGATGACTAAAGAGTCCTCCGGCTGCCACTCCACATTCTACACTCCCCTCCTCCTGATTCCACTATCCAGGGATCTATTCATTTTTAATCAGGTGAGTATCCCAGCTAGAGTCCTTGACTGTTGGCAGAGAAACCACTTCCACAAATACACACACACACACACACACACACACATGCGCGCGCGCACCCAACTCATTTCCCTATCTGTTCTGATTCCCACTTTTACATTTGTAATCCTTGCTAATTTGTAATTTTGCTTCTGCGTGCTCGCCTCAAGAGAGAAACTAATTTCAGGAGTGAAAAGGGATTATCAGATGCAAACGAAATCTCCCCACCTCTAGACAAAGATACCGATGTAGACTTTTCATGGGAACAAAAAGTGTCGCAAAGCCTGCCTTCATCCTGTATGGTAACTCTCAAAGAAGAAGCAAGTCAACTGCCACACTTGCAATTACTCCTTATCAGCAGTGGGGCGCCAACTTGACAATGGCAAGAAAACGCTGAGCTGTGACGGCTCATAAAACACAGCCAGAAATGACAGCAGAGAACATAATCAGCTTCCTCACTTTCCTCTTTGTGAATTTTGGTTAGTTACTAATATATGAATAAGAGGCCAGGTGCCCATTGGGTGTCTATGTGTGTATGTGCTTGCCACATACAGTAGGGAGCATAAAGCTGTTATAGCAGAGGAGTGTTATTACATTCATTAAGGCACCTCACATTGGCTTGGTCTTTTCTGCTGTGAGGTGACTCCGACCTGTCAGACAACTAATTCTCTTCACATTTTTACTTGCCTTGTTGTATTTTTGCCAGAAAAATCAGGGGACCCTATCATATTAACCTATCCACCTGCTCTCACACACTCATACTCACTTTGACACAAAACCCTGCATGGCTGACTGCAAAATAAGCCAAGGGAACAATGGAGACATACACACAGAAGAGGAAAAGATGGAGATAAAGGAAGGGGGAAGGTGTCTATGCTGGGAGACAGCTGGTTAAAGCCTGGAAGACAGTAAATTAGCCATCTGATTAAGATTTGAAAAGCTGCAAAGGAAATGAGCATAATGCGCCCAATTAAAAGAAAAGACAGCCATAAATACTGAGTGTCAAGCAGTTGTTATCGCTGCCTTGAAAATAGCTCCAGAGAGTGACAACAATAACAATACTGCCATGTACTTACCGCTTTGGTGTCATTTTATGTTATTAAGATCCATATTGCTGCCTCTGCCAACCTAACCTTTAATGTCAGCGCTGAATTTAAACAAAGTTTTGAGATGATAAGAAAAGTAGATAACAAGCCAGATGATAATTGGTCCACATGTCGTTAAAGCCATATGTCATGAAAGGGCATAAAAATCTGAACTAAGGCACAAACACTGGAGCCCTAGAGCTTTCCATGCATTATAGCCTGGAGCTGTCCTCCTATTACTGTCTAAGCCCTGCAGAGCTTCAAAGCTACAGGACTTTTTTGAGGCAGTTAATGGTGCTGATGACAGCAGAGAGGATCCCTTTGCCAAGTGGAGTAGCACAAGCCAAACACAGAGGAAAAAGACAGTTAAAAAATAAAAAAATAAATGTTCACCAAAAAAAAAAAAAAAAAAAAAAAAAGGTGCAGTGCTGTCCGGCAGGCAAACGATAAAAACTAAAAATGTCACTCACAAATAACTGCCATCTTTAACATTTGGCAGGAACAGCGCTCACCAGTGTTTCTGTAACTAAGCACTCAGCTAGGCCCCTCAGGGCAGCACAATTAAAGACACGCTCACTGAGAGTCATCAATAACATAAAAATTGAAGAGTTAAAAAAAGGAAAAGAAAAAAGAACAAGTCAGAGGAATGCTGAGAAGGCAGGAGGAAGATCTGAGAGATTACTCACTGGCTGCATGTTTCATAATGATTTGGATTATTTTCGTCTGCTTTATTGCTGTTACATCAACAACATGGATTTTGTGCAAACTGAAAAACTTTGCTTTTCCCTTGTTGCAACACCCTTAATGTTTCATGCTACATGACATCTCAGGGCTGCAAGAGCTGGAGCTTGGGCATTTTCTGTCTTGTTTATTACTTCAGTTTAGACTCTGGTATCAAGTTTCTCTGTGCCGCTGCTGCTGCCGCTGCTGCTGCAGCAGAAAGCCAGATGAGAGTGTGGCTGGTTTTGAAATGAAACAGACAGAACAAGCAAGGCTATTTATAAGAAGCAAGCGGATAATTGTTGAAAAGGTTAGAGCAGCCACAGCAGGTAACAAGTAGGCTGCGTGTTGATGCACACAAGAGGATGTCAAGGCACCATGGTGATGATGTTGCCAGGTAGGGCAAGGTCAAAAAGAGCAGTTGTTTTAGGAGTTACTGAGGTGGAGTTTTGTCAGAATCAATACACAGGAAGCTTTAAACAAGAAGGCAGCGACCGCATTATCAAATTAGAACCAACACGTCAACATGCCGGCTTTATTGAAGATGTACTAGGCTCGGGACTCCTCAGACTATATTTATAAGAGAAGAGGGGAAAACAGCAAAGAGCACATAACAGCAGCATCAAACCAATGCTTTCTGCCAGCAGGCAGCAGACAAACTCTACAATAGCATCACATAAATGTAAAAGAAAAAGCAGAAACAAATGTGGACTCAAATATCAAACAGTAGGATTAGAGAAACGTTTGAAGTGCGACATCAAACACACATGAGCATAAACTGGAAAAATATTTAAGTAGTTTTTGTGTATACTTTGTATGTATATACAACAACATTTCCCAAACTGGCAGAGACAGACTCAGATTCTCAGACAAGAACACAAAATCGATACAACAGAATACATGGTCTGTGCAAAATATGAATACAAACAAACACTGAACTGTAGAACACTGTGGTTATGTTAACAGACGTGTTGATATCCTGACTGTTTATTGGACATATCTGTGGCATAAATACACAAATCAGTAGTAGTTGGGGAACTTATTTATTCACTCATTCATTCCTTTCCTGCTCAATTCCTCTGCAAACTCATTCACCCGTACATTCCTTTCTTCCCGAGTTTTCCTCGCCATCGATGTCTGTTCTGTCTGCCTCACTCAGCAACCAAAGAATCCAAGCTAGTCAAACCTAAGGGACCTAAAGAACCATGCATCATTTAATGACAGAGGCTGATAGATGCCTGACAGACTGCCAAATCCCGAGATGTGCTACATGAGTCAAGAACAAACACTCCTCCGTAGTGCAGACATGCATTTGCACATGTATCCATCATCGGCATGTAGGAGGTGTGTGTGTGTGTGTGTGTGTGTGTGTGTGTGTGTGTGTATGAGTGAGAGAGAGAGAGAGTGAGAGACACTGGTGTAACTGAGACATATCTTGGTGCCACCATACAGGACAATGAAGGAGTCCAAGCTCAGGCCCCTGAGTTTAAAGATGATGGTAGGAGGATATGGGATGAAATGGTCTGATTTGACAGTTTAGAGAAAAATCAATGAATAGTGGGAACATGAATGTGGACTAAAGGGTCTACTGACTTGATATTGCATCAACATTTAAAATAAAATAAAAAAAACACCCCTTCCCATCTTGTGCCCTTTCCTTCCCCACAGAAACGAACATTTGAGTGAACAAGCAAATGAAAGTAAATGGTGAAGCCTGGCCTGAGCTCTGAATGTCACAGTCAGTCATTGCAGCCTCCCTCTAAGTGATGCAGACAGAGGCCCATTCTGATTGCCTCACCAGCAAAGCCAAGGGGTGAAAAACATTTACATGCAAATACAAATGACCCACTAGCTACTGTGTGCATGCTAGCTATGGTATTCTGAATGCACAGCAACCACAGTACGCCCGGCACAGAGCCATTGCCAATCATCAGCTCCATTGTAGCACACAGGCTTTAGAAGGAGGTGTTATGTGTGTAGGATATCAATTATTTTGCTTTTGTGGCTTATTGGTTTGTGACTGCTATTGTCACTGCTTCTCATATCAAGTGAAATTAATGTTAATTAATTCAGACCAGGACTACTGCATTAACAGATTTGCTGTGAAAAAAGCTTAAATCCATAAATCATTTTCCACATAACTCCTCAGCATACAGACCGTCTACCATCCTCACAGAATCCACTCATCTCTGACAGCAGTGGCTAATACCGTGTAATCAACCAGCCACTTTCAGTTGGAACAATTGTAATCCATAACCCATCATAACAAACATGCCTCTCTGTCATGCTGAAGTGGTTAAATATCAGGGGACAGATTGCTGGTGGACGGGCTGAGTCTCCAGGGGTCTTGGACAAGGGGAGACCCTGGCTCTCATCCTGGTTGTCTCACACGGCTGGGACACTTGGATCGAGGACCCGCATGCTGTCATCAGACCTGTTGCCTCCAGATGGGTCCTGGGACTGATTCTGTGATTTCTGCCCACAGTGACCCCCCCCCACGCCCACCTCCACTCCTTATTTCAACTCTTCTCATCCAAGACATCTTACGTGACCTTGCCTTGATCTTTTCAGCACTTCTTAACAAAGCCCAAATCGTCATCCTTTTGTTCTTTAACCTTGACATTCAGCTTTTTTAGCTCCGTGTGCTTTCGTCTCATCTCTCCCTCATTGGATCAGGTTTCTCGGCCAAAATCTCCACTGTGTGGTGCTCGTGGGGGTGTTTGTGAGTGCGTATGTGAGTGCATGCACACATGCTTGACGCTTGGGAGATGAGCAGACGCACTGCACAGCAAGACCTCTTTGATTCAGCACAGCAGAGACCCACAGTGAGGCTGTACATTAATTGGTGCTTCTGAGCCATTAATTTAGGCAAGTACCTTCAAGGACCCACTTTTCCTCCACTTTCCAACAGCAACAGAGGCTGAACAAGCATCCTCTCAAGACTCTTCAACTATTTTCCACCTCTCCTTTCTCTTTACTCTGTCCCCCCCATGCCAGTTTCCCCAAATACCTTACAGTTCAGCTTCATCCATAAACCATACACGTGTCACTGTCCTCTCTTGCCTCACTCACTGCCCACTCTCTTCATTTCACCATCACTAAGTGAAGGGAGACAGTAGGTCACAGTCTCTGCTCCATTCCCTCCACCTTGCCAACTGCCCTCCACCCGGTGCCAGCAAGCCATAGTTTTCTTTTTGTTTTTTCAGCATGACTGATTCCCTCAGGTCACTGAACACATTAAGCTGTTAATTACCTCAAAGCACAAAACAAGTGGCAGCTTGGCAGCAAAATGAGACATTAAAAAAAAAAAATTTTTTTAAGTTAGAGTACAGTCAGAAACTTAAAACCACAATGCTGGTGAGACAAGTGGGCACCAAAGCAACATGACCAAAAAGCTGCAGCAACAACAACTGTAAACAACTCTGTCCACAGCAGAAGCAGACAATGCCAACGCGAGAACATTCTGATTTTATTTTTGCCTTTCCTCTGTAGCCATAAAACAACCAGATAAAGCCATTTGGGGTGGAAGTTCCCCAAAGAAATGAATCAGCTATAAAACAGCAGCAGGGTAATACCAGTCTGGCCCACAGGGCAAAGTTTCTTCAGATTCATGCTGTGCTGATGCGGGAAATGATTCAGGATGTGTGTGACCAGCATCCTCTTCACCATGTCTCCAACCACACAGTTGTTAAACTGTGCCTTATTAGTTATGTGCTTCGTTATCATAGCAACCTAACAAGGGAAATATAACCTAGGAGGTGTACAGCGTGTATCTGTGAATGCCATTATAGAAATCAGAGTTGCTATTTATATCATGACAGAGAAGAAAAATAATATAATTGCAGTATAGCTGCTGGTGCTGAATATGGTGCTCTTTGCTTTGGGCTTGTGTTGGCTTGTCTCTTAGCCATCAGTGTGAGTGTGCGCCTCAGTATGCCATTGTGTATTCATGTTGTATTTAGGACCAGGGTTCCTCATCAGTTTCTTCTCTTGTTTAAAAAAAAAAAAAAAATGGAGGCTCTGTTGATACAGAGATTTCAGGAGTGTGAGAGTGACCCAAACCGCGTGTATGTGTGTGAAAACAAGAGAGTGAGAGAAAAAGAGGGAAACAGCTATGTGAATGGGGCCTAATGACAAGCAAACAGGCTGTGAAAAACATTCAGCTCTCACACACACAAACACACAAATTGTTTATTTGTATCCAGGAAGTAAACACTGGTGTCCATCTTCATCACGTCTGTCTGCCTTTTCTTTCCATCCTGTATCACTCATGGTCCGCTGCCAGCAGTTTATACATGAAAATGTCTCTTTCTCACTGTTGCAGATAATGAAAGAATCCCCTTTTCATACCTTATTCAGACTTAGGAAAAACACACACACACACACAGATGAACACATACTCCCTCTGGAGGTACAATAAGCCTATATGGGATGGCAGCTTTAGCAATGGGAAGCATCTTTATTCAACAGCCACTTGGCCTATGGTGATGGTTGCTGCATTCTTTGTTGCTGTCACACTGCGCAACCTCGGGCTTACACAACATGATCCCACTCCAACTTCTTGCAGACATTCTGTCACAGCTAAAGGGCATGAAAAAAAAAATACTGAAATTAAGACTTTACAAACTCTGAGCAGAAGCTAGCTTGTGGCTGCCGATGAGAGCAACTACATGAGGGAGACTTTTCATAGAAAAATGAAAGCTTGCCTATTATTGACTATATCAAGATTCAGTTCTTTGAACACTCATCTACTCTGACTGCCTTGGCTTATTTGCACTGGATGCATAAGAGACGTGAAGATGGAGAGATGAGAGTGAAAGGAAGACAGGGCTGGAAAAACAAGTGATTAAAAGATAAAAGGGAGAGAGCAGATGATGAGGGAGCAGCGGTGTGTGATTAAATGGCAGAGGTGGTCCCAATGGGCTATGGGCCTTATTGCATTTTAATGGGGGGGCTGGATGATCCTTGACCCTTTGTGAGGCAGTGGTAACACCTTAGTGCAGATCAAACTGCCAGCCTTGACAAACCCCCTATGAAAGGCAGCTGAGCATTGAGAATGAGGTGTGTTATGTGTGTATGTGAGGGCTTGCAGGGTCACAAGCAAACGTGTTTATCCTGCTGCTATGGCAACCTCAGCAGTAGCCTTGGGCAAATAACAACAAGTAAAGCCATATGTGTGCATGCGTGTGTGTGTGCGCGCGTGCTTATGTGCGCGCGTGAGCAAGAGAGAGATTTTGTGATGAGAGGATTTTTAAAATACAAGCAGTGTGATTTAATATAAGTCTTCAATTCATTACATCTCCTGCCCCCTCATCCCCACCCCCACCCCTTCTACTCTCTTCCCCCAATATGCCTGGCCTGCCCCTCAATCATCAGTCCCTTCTTTTCACCTTCTCTTTCTCCAGCTCCACATGCTAAGTGGGAACATTGTTACGGTCAATTTGTCCCATTCAGGGTCCCAGTGGGCAGTGTCCCTGCCCTGACAGCCTGCAGACAGAGACCACACTGCCTGAGAGGCCTTGACATCAAGGTCCAGAGGAGACTTAAGTGTGTGTGTGGGGGGGGGGGTAAGAGAAGAGAAGTATAGGATGCAGAATGTGTAACAGAAAACAGGCAGGAGGGTATTCTGAAGAAGAAAAAGAGACCTGGGTGCCAGGTTTAGCATGAGCCCCCAGACACCATAGCTCAGTAGTATTTCATCTGTCAATCTCAGACTAGATGGATGTAGGTGGTGAAAGCTTTGCTCCCTCAGAGGATGCGTTGAATAGTTCTGCTAGTCTGGCTAAAGCCCAAGAAAATATATGACAGCCTGAACAAACCTGATGACATAGTCGTGGTTATTTATTTCAATTTATGAAAGCTCACATAAAAAAAACAAAAAAAACAATAATAAAACAATAGGTATTTTCACACATGCCAACAGAGGTGCATTTGAAAATGCAAATGTCCAATACATTGGGATCAGGCAATAACCAGTCCTTACTCAGGCATCTCCCCAGTTCAAAGTCTGTGTGATGTCTGGTTGCACATATTTGAGAATTGCACAAGTAATTGGTGAATTCACAGCGAGCAAGTGGGCATCATGTGTCATCCTGCCTCCTGCACGCTCTAGTCAGGGAGCACCATTGTCTAATCAAACTGAGTATTTCCAGTATCACTTCTGGTGTGTACTACATGTGAAAAAGTCCAATGTCTTGACCTGATTCTCCTAATGTTGTGAAGAGTTCATGTGTAAAATCATTTTTGCCCCTTTAAGAATAGACAATAGATATAGAGGAACAAGAAGAAACTGAATCAATAAGTAGTTCAAGAAGGCTTTTCCAGAATTCAGGTTTCTATAAATATGTTTTGACCAGTATAGTTTGCAATTACAGCAGATTTAATGAATGAAAAAAAAAAGCCTGGATCAGGTTAAGACCTAATGTCATAACATTTTCCTGAGCCAATCTGACTAATCTATGTTTCTGATTTCTATGCTGGAGTTGCCCCAAACTCACAGGTGACGTAAACCCCCTCCCCTCCCCCCCACCGGCGGGGTGCCGGAGGAAGGTGGGGACGAGGGATTAAGTCACTGCAAAAAGGCACCTGTTATTTTAGCACACAGCGTGCAACACTTGCCCCAAAGCAAGGGGTGCAGAGCGGCTGTTGGTGTCAGAAATGAGGCACAAACAGGGCACCCATTCAACCAGCGCTGGACAGTGCTGAATCACACTTGTATAGGGCACAGACAGACTGACTCACACACATGCTCTCACAAAGTCCATACACAGGAAGGCAGACACAATATGATGAACACTGCCCCTTATGTTTCTCTTTGAAATACATAGACAAACTCTCATTCTGCCTTCCTCTGTGACCTGCACACACACACACACACACAAACACTTCTCCGAACTAATTGGCAATTCAGACTCCATGGACAGTGGGGGATCTGTCAAGGGCATGTACGTATGGTGGGATGTTGCAGAACTCCCTAAATTAGCTAACTTTATAATAAATCACTGGGCACTGCTAGCCAAGGATTAGCCAAGCTCCAGTGAGCAGTTTGTTAAGCTGCAAGGAGAAGCACTGGGAATGGAGAAAACACCGCCAAAAACTGACATCAGCACTGGGATCTTGGAAAAGTATAACCCCCTGCCTCGTTTCATTTAGCCTTGTTATCCGAGTTCTCCATTGACAAAAAAAAATCCTACTCCTATATTAGGCTTTAACTTAGATCTATTGCTTTTTCTTCTGTTGGGGTTTCTTCACTAATCACTTTTAGTGTTTAGAACATCAGCTCCAACATCAGGTACACCATTTCTTCAATTGCTTTCTTATGTTTGCCTTATATAATTCTCTGTGCTATCTTGTCCCCTATTGAGTCATTTCTCTTGGAAGGAGTAATGCTTCCTACTGTCTGGTTATTTATATACAGACTGAGAAAACATTTATCCCCTTCTTCCCTGCATGCACAAACTCCTTTAAATTAATCTCCTTTGAGGTAGCTCATTATGAATCCCATCAAAAGTCACTTTTGTGAAACTACTAAAGAATTCAATCTATTTTTTCACTAGTAGGTACAGTTAAACTAACATTATCTGCCAGCAGCTCTCATGTCGCACTCTCTTAAGAATTTTTATTCCCCGATCAACCCTGCACTGCATTTGTAGAAAGTAATGTACACAAATTTTGAAAAGATTTTTCAATAAACACATCTGAAGATGAGTAAAAGCATCACCAAATGCTTGTATCTTGAACTCTCACAGAGTTCTGTCCCTGGCTTCCAAACAAATAAAACCTGTATCCATTACCATTAGAAGACCAGAGATCATATCAGACCGGCATTTCCTCTGATGTCTGTTTATTAATTTCCTGTGATAGCATTTGTCTTGTAATTACTGATGGTGTGATGGGCCTTAAAAAGGATGTCAGGCCATGAGAAAGAGAGGACAACTCCCACTCTGTCATGTCAAAGACGCTGCCACACATAAATGATTAGAGGGTCTCTAGTTTATGATCATCTCTGCTTTCTTCTGCCTCAGTCCTTTTCACTATGTGTAGTTCCCTTCTGTTACTGTTAAGAAAAAAAAAAAGGCCTGAAACAGACTGGTGCAGTATCATGTGAGCAGCAGGGACGAAGGATCCATGTGTATCCTGCGGCAGGACCCCTGAGCCCTGGCTGTCAGAGTGGGTGACAACCCAGACTTGAGGAAGAGGAATTAAAGAGGCTCTTGTCCTTGAAGGCTGATTGACAAGGTAGCGACAGAAAGGTTAGTGGAGGTGCTGGTATTCTCTTAGCTGCACCTACCCTCACACTGGTCCAGGGGCACTGTCTCACTCTTTCAAGATGTCTCTCTTACTTTTCTCACCCCTCACATAAACTAGTGCTTATTATAGGAATGCCTTGACCCTTGGGGACTTCACTTACTTCTCTGTCTCTCTTTCCAGTCCACAAACCTCAGCTTTGGACAAAAGGCAGTTGAAAGGCAATTTGAATTTGAAACAGGAGCCACAAAAAAAAAAAAAACAGCTCCCAAATGGGAAAACTTCAGGATACCTGGAGCCAGCTACTGAGAGTTAGTGGTCCTTGCATAAAAAGCAAAAATGTGATTCTGACACTATTCAGCCCTATGTACTGTAAAGACAGCAGCTACTGCAGAGGGAGAGGGAGGGAGAGATGACAGAGCCTGAAGGCGAGAAGTAGTGGACATCTAGGGGCCCAGTGGGTAGGACTTTAGAACAGCCCACCAGCAGATAACATGCAATCAGACAAATCCCACTATACAAACAACAAGCACCTACACACATTCAAAGAGAAGGGGCACGTTTGACCAATCACGCCATGAAGACATACTTACTGTGCTTCCACTGATCTGCGACTCCCTGGATTTAGAAATTATGCTTTCTAGTTGTCTTTTACAACAGAGTCAAGAGGGAATATCCCGTTTTACAGGGAAAGTCAATAATTCATAATTTACCCTCCAGGAAAACCTGTTTAATTTCGGTGGACTGGCAACACATCACAATAAATAAAGAAATAACGATGAGGCATTCTCAGTCTGAAAATTCATGCGAGTAGTGTCGATATCAAATCAATAGATGTAAGCTGAAGCGCCTCCGGACAACTGAAATCCGCTTGTTTTGTGCGTAGCTGCAAGCTACGCAGTATGATATTGAGAATTTTACAGTCAAACCCACTGTAGAGCGCAGATGCCAGAGATAACAGATTAGCCCGGTATTGTGTGTTGGCTCGGTTCGTTCTTTCAGTTCTGATAACTAAATTCCTTCGACTAATGATTTCTTTTTCCCAAAGCATCAAAGCGCGACAGAGCCACAAAAGCGCACCACCTCCACCACCACCACCCAGCACAAACCTCCACACCGGACAACTCGGTTCACTTACCTCTGATTATCACGGGAAAGGTGCCGCCGAGATGTCAACAGTATGAGTCAGTTCTGTGTCTCACTGGATATAAAATATCCGAGAGTGATCAGAGGAGAGAACAGGCTCGTTAGTGCGTTACCAGATCCTGTGAGAGGCTTTGTAAACTACTCCTCCCTGTCGCACCTGTCTCTGGCAAAAACTGATCTCGTACGCCGGCCTGACATCCCCAAGACAACTGTCTCAGGGGTTGTGTGTCCGAACCCCCTGCTGGTCTGAGCACACACAAACATACACACACACGGGGCACCACCTGTCCACGGTGCAAAACAGCCCACAAAGAGCTTTTATGTCGCGTAACGACACATGGCATTCCCCGTTAGTCTCTGCAGCAACACTCCCTCACAGCCGTCCGAGATCTCTCCCCCAAGTAATCTGGAAACGCCGGAGGCAGTGAATGATGAAAAGGAGAACGAATTAATAACCCATCCAGTACACCACCGGCAACGAACCAGCTGCAACGTTTGGAAATTACATCTGCCGTTCTCGGTGCTCGCCCAGTTGTGTTATCAATCTTCCGTCCCTACAATAGTTAGTCTATTTTGCCGCGGCGCACGACTGCTGCTCTGTCACCGCTGCGTCTTTCCACCTCGGGTCTCAATGAAAGAAAAGACTGTTCTTCTCACTGCTTATGCGCACCACTTTCACGCAGAGCCGGGCTCGGGATCCAGCGCACGGCAAAGTCCCATTCATCTGCTAATTAAGAATAGTTCCTGTTCCTTGAGCTGCACTTTGGAGCTTTGGTGAAGTCGGAGGACCACGGCGTTTTGTCTTCTAGCGGTAGTGTGAGCTACAGCATCTCCAGCACTGCTGTCATCCACACGAGACTCCTAAAGCCTGTTAGTGCCAAAACCTGAAGCAGAATTATGCAGCGACTGGAATGGAATTGATTAATGACTAATTGGGCTTAAACTGTGAGGCGTCAAGCACCCTAAAGCCTCCTGAACATCAAGTCAAGAAACTTTTTTGCGGCTTGCGCTCTTTTATAGTCAACTTAGTGTTGACTCAGTTACACGGTGGCAAAATGACGAATGATTAGTGGTGCTAGACACGAGTTCAAATTCAACCTGAGGCACGCACCTGACAGTACGCACTGTTCTTTGGTAAACTTTATTCCAAGAGACCTTTATTCTTAAATACAAAAAAACCCGAAGATTTAGAAACGTTGTTAACGGTTAGGCTTCCTGTGCTGACGTTAAAATAAAACAACGAGGCTGATTCAAAGCGGTTTTCTGATAAAGATGAGCATTTATTGCTTTCGTCTTTGTGAAGCAGTGTGCGAAATACCTGAAAGAGGCTCTCTGTTGGCACTAAAGTGGATCCAAATAGCCTTCACGAGGATCATGTTGATCACACACCCTTCCAGTGTCATCCTTAAACAACATATTTAAGCTTCAAAATGAACAATAACGGAACAGTTGAAATTAATTATGTATGACTTAATTATTTTAAAAAAATTAAACCATCTCCCATAACGAGAAACTTGCTGGAAACAGTTTTAATAATACCTGCAAATGCCGCTCACTATAATTCCATAAAAGAGTTCAACAAACTTGAAAACACAGTTTCCGTGCTTGAGTTTAAGCGCTTTCTGTATTTGCATCTTCTCACTGAGTCTAAATTAACACAATAGAGGAATAATTTAGTCTCATTAAAACTCAATAAGCCTCCAGTCAAATCTAATTGTTGTTCTGTACAATTTAGAGTCTGTGTTTGAAATTAATGTCTAACCAGTTGTGTTTGTTCAAGTGACACTGATATGGGATAAACACCCTTTATCCTCTACTGATGCCAAGTAGGACTTTTTAAAAAGGATCTGATTTCTAACAGACACGCATTATCTACAGTGGGGGGAATAATTATTTGATACCTTGCTGAATTGGTAAGTTTGCTCACTTACAAAGAAATGAACATAATTTTTGTGGTAGTTTCATTTTAATGGAGAGACAGAATATCTACCCAAAATCCAGAAAAAAGCACATTACATAAAAGACGTTTTTTGTAGTCAATTTGCACACATCTCAGGAGGGATTTTGGCCCGCTCCTCTTTACAGAAACTCTCTAAATCCTTTAGGTTTCTCGGCTGCGACTTGGCAACTCAAAGCTTCAGCTTCCTCCACAGATTTTCTACAGGATTGAGGTCTGGAGACTAGCAAGGCCACGCCATCCTGTGCTTCTTCTTTAGCATCTCCTTGGTTGCCTTAGTGGTATGTTTTGGGTCATTGTCATGCTGAAAGACCCATCCATTCAGTGTTCTGGCAGAGGGAATGAGGTTCTCATCCAAGATTTTATGGTATATGGCCCCATTCATTGGCCTCTTAATGCAGTGAAGTCATCCTGCATCCTCAGTAGACAAAAAGCCCCAAAACATAATGTTTCCATCTCCTTGCTTGACTGTGGAGATGGTCTTCTTTGGCTCATACTCAGCATTTCTCTTCCCCCATGTCATAATTGGTGGTTGATGCAGACTCCGAGGACAGAATTAATAAGAAAAAAGCAAATCTTTATGTTCGTGTAGCAGCAATGCAACAGGCAGCAGAAAATAAAGTCCATAAATCCAAACAGGTGATATATAAAAGAAAACTTACAGGCAAACAAGCCATACAAAGAGTACAATGTGACAGACAACTAAAGCAAACTGTGACTTTAAATACACACAGGCACAGTGGGGGCTAATGGGGAAACATGGCGGGTCGAGCAGATGCCAAAGAGCTCGATTTTGATTTCATCTGACCACAAAACTTTCTCCTAAGCTTTCTCCAAATCATTTAGATGTTCACTGGCAAGCTTAAGATGGGCCTCCATATGTGCCTTCTTGACGAGGGGACCTTGGGGATGTTGCAAGATTTCAATCCATTGCAATGTAGTGGATTTCCATCCACAGTTCTTGGAGACAATCTTGGCCCTAACATCCTTTGACAGTTCTTTGGTCTTGGTGGTGGAGAGGTTGGAATGAAAGAAATTTATTCTGTGGACAGGTGCACTTTATACACATAACAAGTTGAGATCAGGAAAATCTGTAATTGATTGATTGATTTTGTAATCTGTGTCACATGGGCACACAGCCAATCTGTGAGAGCCAGAAGACTGGCGAGGTTGTAGAGGATCAAATGCTTATTTCACTCAGTGACATGCAAATCCATTTATAACTTTAATAAGCGGATGGATGGATGGATGGATGGATGGATGGATGGATAGTGTTTATTCTGGAGTTTTGGTTGATCTTGTCTCTCTCCATTATATGAAACTATGATTAAAAATAAGAGACTGTTCATTTCTTTGTAAGTGAGCAAATTTACCAATTCAGTAGGGGATCAAATAATTACCTCCCCACCCACACACACACGCACACACACACACACACACACACACACACGCACGCACGCACGCACGCACACACACACACACAGCACGCACGCACGTACACACACACGCACGCACACACACACACACACACACGCATGCACACACACTGTAGCCTACAGAAATGCGAGTGGACATTGTTGTTACTGTGCTAAGTTAAAGGAGTTAAAAACCTACTGGACCTTTCAGTGAAATTGCTTGGAGCCAAAGCCACTTTTAAGCTTTCATTCATGAATAATTAATTGCTGAAATAATGACTTTTACAGGCTTGAAGGCTCATGTGTGTAGCTCACGCTCTTTAGCATCTTAATAAATCTACTCCAAGTGGTCTGACAGCCTTCATGCAAGCTGCTGATCAGTTGCAGTGAGTCACATGGCTCAACCACTGCAATGAGGGAAATATGCAAAAAAGCTATTGCTGGATATAATTTGGCATAAGATTAAATCTTTAATAAAGATTTATCTGTTAATTTAACTGCTAGATCTGTTAATCCTGTTGTTACTGAGGGTACTCTATAAAAGGAATCCTAACTCTTTTTTTTTTTAATGGCAGCAGTAATTTGGGGTGTCGGGAAAGTGTTGTTGCATTAATTTATCCTTTTTCTAAATCCACTTATGTTCTGTGACTTTCATATTATTATAGGACATTGCTTTGCTTGTTGTTTGGTATTTTGTTTTTTTCTTATCTTCATTTGCACAGCCAAAATTTGCCTGCCCCAGCATTGTAATACTTATTAACATTATTTATCCTGCTTACCTTATCATCCCACACTGTCTGTGACTTTGTAGTTTCCACAATTAAAACTTGAAAGAAAGTTTCTGTTCTCCATAAGAGACCTGCTGAAAGTCTTTGTACAGGTTGACTGTGGTTACAACAGAGGACACCTCTTCGACAGCAGTATCATTACTCAGGCAGACATCGTTTCCAACAGTGGAATAATGATGAGTTCTCCTCACTCTCTTGAATTCTTTCCTCTCTCTTGCAAGCCAGCATGTCTCATGTGCCTATAAGAACCTGAACCAAGGATCGTTCCGTCTTTTCATACAACATGCAGTCAATGAAGCAATTTGGGAGCCTGCGATGAGGGGCCAAATTACTTCACAGTGTAAAATACAGGAAAAAATCCCCTTTTCAGAAGGATTTAAAATGCCTGCGTCTTGTGTGCACTCCTTAGAGTGCAGGTTGTATATGTGTGGATAGTCATGTGTGTGATTAAAACCTCAGTAATACTTATACTGCTTTGCCCCTGTTAGAGCCCTTGCCCTGATACTCCATCCACATCACAGTTGGAAAGTACTTGTACATGAATACTGGAGTCACAGCATTATTGGCTCTTGCTGAACAATAGCCACTATAACCACAAATTTATCATTATGAATAATGTCAGATTTAATGAATATTAGCACAAGAAGGGTCATCAAGTCAATATAAAATCAGAGTAACATCCATTAATGCAACAATATTCATCAGCACTTTGCTTATATTAACCACCATTAGCCACCTGATATCAGCCAAACCCAGAGAGTATTAAACTGAGCAGGGATGCATTATTTTTCTAATGAATTCCACTTTTTCTTTATGTTTGACTTCTTAATATTTGGCTTGCAGAAATTCTGACTTTCTTGTAATGTTTAAAAACTGTCTTGAGCAGTAGTTTCTGAAGGCGTTCTGAAGTCTTTTAAAGTTTTTCTTTAGCCATCGGCAGGTTTTTCACTAATTTTCGGTCCAGTCCTTGCACCTTACTAGTGTTGTGTCACATACCCATAACAGATAACAAAGAAACAATTTTAAATTCTATCTTTAGGCACATTCTTATTAGCAGCCTGTCACAAAAACATATTATTTGTTCCCCTTTCTTTAGTTGAAGCTACAAAAAAATGCCAAAGATATCAGTGTTTGACAACAGCATTTTTGCATAACCAAGGTGATTCCCAAAGAGCTATTGACTGAGAACTTGGCACATCTTGCCACGGTGTGCAGCGTGTCCTAAAATTTGTTGAAATTTTAAAAGTGGAGCACAAAAGCAGAAGTGGCAGGCTTAAAAAAACATGTCTACAGCAGATGAAAAAATCCAGTACAGATCTGACAGAGGAGCTGAGAGTCCTGTGTCAGAGCCATCTATTTTTTGAGCTCAAAAAGTAGATGGCTGATGCAGTTTATGTTGAAGAATAAAAGCGGTCGTACCAAATATTATCTTTCAAACTTGTTAGAATTGTTTTTTTTCTTTACACACTGTATTTCCATGTATATTTGCATACATGTCAATAAATCGCTGGACCTATTTCCTGTTTTCTTAGCAAAAGATAAAGAAATGAGAGGTGGCTCAAGACTTTTGCATAGTAATACAACACTTTCCTGATGAGTGCCTGGGCACAAGTCATAATTAACACAACATGAAGTATTTTCTGTAATTTATAGGACACCAGAGTATGCTCCTGGTCCCCTTTGTCTCACAATCAGATTCACTCCTGCACCAGTTTGCCTCAGACTTGAGGCTTCACTAGCCAGTGGATAGCATCAGAGTGATTATTATACATGGTTTATGGCAATGATTCACATAACTGCTTTAACAGCCACTTCAGTTTTGAGGATTCCGCAAAACTGTTATCTGACTTTTGATCTTCCATTTAGCTGGAGCAGCTAGCATTTAGCATCTTTGCTTTGGCTCTTTGTTCACAGTAGGCTGTGATTACTATTGTCCAAAATAACATACATATACAAATCCAGTGTTACAGTAGTAGAGTACAGTGCTGCTAATAAAAATGTAGGGGTTAAGAGGGATTTCCACAATGACTCTCTTTGCACTGACTGTAGCTGCAAAGTTGTTGCAAGAAAAGGTTTATGTCCCTTCATATGCTTCTCTGAGCATGGTTGATGAGGATCAGACTTTGATATATCCCAGTTTTCTAAATAAAAAATGGGACCCACTCACTTGTGGACTGAAAATATCTGACTCTAATTTTCCTTTTCAAATTATCTGATAATCCTACAGGACTACATACTTTGCTACTCATACTATGTAATATTGGCTCCTTCAAACATGTAACTTCTTCTTATCTATCTTGTGTGAAAATCTGATGATGTTTTATGTCATATTAATGCAAAAAGATTCTCATTCACACACTTCTTCCTACAACCTACCACTGCTTATAGTAGCGTTCTGCTGCTCTAATTTTAAAAAGCTCTCCAAAAATTGTTTCTTTTTTTTTTTTCCCTTTTCTAATCCCCGATTAGCCTTGTTATTCTGTTTCCAGATACTTTGCATAGAAATGATTCAGGACACAGAAACTTTGAGCCATGTTCAACAAAAGAACTTATACCGTTTCATCTCCTGTCAAAGTTTGTGTGCCGACAATAAATAAAGAAAGAAATATTCGTTTTGTTCATCCTTTTCCTTTCATCCCACTCGGTGTGTCAGAGCAGGCAGGCAGTAGACCTGAGCATGATAAAAAGAAGAAGAGCTGCCATGAGAAAGCCAGAAAGCTTTGCAAAAAAAAAAGAAGAAGAAGAAAAAATAGAGCCTTTGATGGGGAATGCACTTTTTAATCTTTCAACATGGGGAAAAGGGGAAGGGCAGCACAGTCCCCCCTTGGGTGTTTCTATGTGTGTGTTAGATGTAGCTAAGAGGGGATATGCTGATGCCAGAGTTAGATGAACTCTTCACAGCAAGCGCTTTTGACTCCTAAATTCTTTTTCAGCAGAAATATGAATGCAAAATATAGAAGCCTCATTCTCCGGGGTGACCATTTTCTGTCTTTGCAAAAATAATCACATGGCTCACTCAGATGTGAACAGAGGCGCACAGATTACATGTAGGGCTCATGTGATCAGAGCCAGTAGCCTTAGAGTAGTCATTCTGACTATTCAGCTGAATCACACCAGGTCAGTTAATTCAGGGGTTTTGCACTTCCACAATCAAGATTCTGAGAAATTCATTCATAATGATAAAAAAAACAAACAAACTATGAAACATTTAAAGCACTAAACAAACCAGTTAGACTCAACTTATGGTGCAAATTGCAATATTTGAGCTGGTTGAGTAATAACTGAAGTTTAAGATGTTAACTGGCAGTGCAACTGAGTGTTACTGGTAAAGGACTGTTACTTAGCATTTGACAAATGACAGCTTGAGTCAAATTTGTGTGACTCTGACAACTGGTACTTGAAGTTCTTCAAAATCCCCAAACAAAGCATAGAAGATCCCTTCTTTTTTTGTTTTCCTATTTTCAGTTTTATAATGTATCATTTATTGCGGTGTCTGCACTGAATAGAATACAGACCTTGATGGTAATAGTCACATCATGAGACTCTGTGAGACTTTCTATATTCATATAAAATCATATAAAACATCAACACAATGAGTTCATTTTTGAATCACTCCTCTTCTCAGCATGATATATAAAAAGTGAAGCAAAGGGTTTAGAACAAAAAGCTATTGTTGAAATCAACAATAAGTCTTCTTTCATAAATGATGGAAGGATGTTTGCTCAGCTGATGAATCTATGCAAAATGAGCTTCATATGAATTCATATTTATCCATTTTATTCCAGTTATTTAAGGATAATTGTAATGATGTTGATCACAAATAATATGTTTGTTTTTAATAAGTAGTAATATAGAGTAGTGTTAATAAACTCGATTATCTTGGTGTACATTAGTTGGGCACAATCTAGATGAGTGAGGAACTGCAGCGGCAGCTGTCAGTCTGTCAGTTTGAATGATGAAGCCGTGGGGTGATAAGGTAGAGGAAATGAGAAAGAATATGAAGGCATCGAGAAGACAGAGGAAAAGTACATTTTTTTGCTGCCAAGTGGTTTGAAGAAAATATTATTGCAGAATAGGATAAAGAAAACACCAAAAAAAGTTACAGAAAAAGAACAGGATCAATACTGAAACATACTCATGTGTCTTATTTTCCCAAAGGAAAAAAAAAAGCCAAGCTTAGAGAATCGATGTATTGTGGAATCATGCACTTTGCCTCACCTCCCCGAGTCACAATAGATAGCAACACATCAGACCTTTTGTTTGGGAAAGGGTCATAGTGATGTGCCATCCCTGTCAAAACGCATACAATCACAACACTAAAGAACCATAAATATTTCAGGGTCAGACAGTTCTTTCCATGTTTCCTCACCACCTCTGCTGTGGCAGCAGACCCGCTGTCAGGGCTCTGGGGTGAAATGAGCTCTTGAAAATAAACAGGGGAGACCCAGAGAGACAGCCATGGGCATTCAAAGAGCAACAGTCATAAAACACAATATGAGGAAATTGTGCAATCTCAGTGAAAGCACAGCTGAGACTACCTGTTGGCTGCGGTAAGATATAGCTCTCCATTTTTATTTAATTTTTTTTGCATTTTGATTATTTATTCATTCATTCATTCATTTCTGTTTTTCGTATTGCATGCAGTGACCTGGTATCTCCTATGTTATCCAACTGTGACTACAAATCTTTTAGATTATGTTTTTTAAGGTCTGCTAGAGGTTCCCCCACCAATCACTTTTCCAATATTCTTTAGGCTGAAGGCAACAACAGTCATAAAATGTCTGTAGCCAGTTAAGTTGTCCTCACTGGGCAATTTTACTCAGAAGATTAAAGGCCGTTAGTCTTGCAAAAACTTCAATGCATGAAGTTAATGAGCTCTGTGAGTTTTCATTTTGAGCTTCCACCTTCTTGTAATATTTAGAACAGAAAACAATGATATAAAACTTCAGCTGGAAAGCAATAATTGTAAAGAAAACATCTAATATTATCAGACCAAATTAAATCAGCAGATAATTATTAGTTGAAAGAAAATCTACACGTGATTCCTGCATCTTGTTATTCTGCTTCTTAGCACTATTTAGCTGATATATGTTACCGTGATATGAACCATTACAGGATATGAATGGAGCATGGTAACAAGGTATGCTAGTGTTAGCTGATAATTGAGTACTCCATCCTAAAAACTCCCAAAAAAAACTAACATGCTAGTGGCCAAAATGCTCCAAGTCCAAAACCACTGGGTGATGTCATGGAGGCTCCTTTTTTTTTTTTTTTTAATATAGTCTAAAAGGGAAATATGTACAGATGAGCTTTTCATATGCTGAGATTACAACTTCTTCATCAGGGCCAGAAGGCTAACTTCTTTTTGCATCCCACAGGCCCTTCAGAAAGTGACCAAAAAAATTTTGTTGCAGTTGTTACACAAGTTATACAATAATATTTTAATAAGTAAGATTCAGAGGCACTTACAGGAGGATTTTGTTAAAGTCAACAGACTCAAGCTAGCTGTTTAACCTTGACTAAGCTAAAATTGCTATTGATTTTGCAGTACTACAAGGATACCTTATCATCCTTGTAATCTAATATTGGGAATGAAGCCCCAAAAAGTACATAGTGCTTTATATAGAATAGATCATGACATTCTGATCAATAAGCTACATCCTGTTTCAAAAGTATGTTAATATTAAATATTGCACTTAAATGTGGCTCAAGGTCAGCGTCCTGTTTTTTTATATATTTTAACAATGACAAGTTCTCACATACAACTGATGCATTACCCTTTCTTTGGTTATGCCTTATTAATACGCTATTGGGAAGACTGTAGTAAGGGCAAAGGTTCATATCAACTTTCAACCTGCAGATAATTTGTCACTGTCTCACATGTTACTGATACTTTTTGTTTCAAGTCTCCGGAAAGTTGTTGCAGGATGTTGAAAATAAGATTCCTGTCAATGGTCCACTGCAAATGAAACCCAGCAGAGCTGGTCAAGCTATTAATGGATGGATGGATAATTTCTGCAGTTTCAGCACTGTTTGCAATGAAGAGCAGAAGGTGAAACAGGAGGTAAGAAAAGCTTGTGTTGTGATCTACTCCCAGTACACCTGAGACTTGTGGATTAATGGTAAACATGAAACAGAGGGAATTCATTTCACTACAGTATAACTTTACTACTTCTTACACTGCATACCAGATTGTTGCATGAGTGTTTTTGATGGTGACGGGTATCTTGTTGAAACAATTAATCATCCCAGCCAAACATCTTGACACATTTATGGTTATCCTCTTATCAAACCTGCTGAATTTGTTTGGGTTTCAAGCAGTAATTTCAATGAGTACTTGATTCAGTTCTGTATGCTATGATACTGCATTGCACTATACACACAATATTGGTCATTTTATTTGATTTCGCACTATTTGTTGGTTGTATTTTATGCCCAGTTGTGGCCAAATGAATGCACAAGTAGGCATTTCTATTTACTCTGACAAAACACAGATTGCTGAAGATTAATCTATATAGAGATTTTCAGGTTCTGCTCTCAAATCCATGAAAACTTTGGTCAGATTGCCAGTTTATTGCTTTAATCTTGAAAGGTATGTCTTCAGGAAAAAGAAAGAGAGTGGAGAGCAAGGGGGTACAGTGGAGTGATCATATTACTCTGAGGGATGAGTGATTTTCCTGTTATCTACTAATCTTCAATTACTCAATTTCCAGAACAATTCTGGCCTCAATCAACTGATCCAGTGAAGCAGAGTCAAGAGTTAAGCAGGAACAGATGAGAGCCTTCTGGGCTCACATTGCAGAGGAGTGTGGTAGTACCAGTGTGTGCATGGATGTGTATGTATTAAATTTAAAGGTACACAAAGGTTGAAATAGCTCGGCCACTCAGCAGTAAAGGAGTAGCAAATGTGGTCAAGACAGCAAGTCCATGTTTCTCATCTCTTTCTGTTTTTTTGTGACCTGTCTGTTGATGTGGTGTCACAACCTCAACTGTTACTATTGGATAATGAACCAGTCCAAAACACAGATACAACAGGTACTATTCAATGAATATCTGATGTGAACATTAGCGGTAATCAGTTTCCTTTCTCTGGAGCCTAGTGAAGCCATTTGGGAAAATACAGAGAGAGCCATAATGAAAACTGTAATGGCCTGAATAATGAAAATCCTCTCTAAATGAAAAGGGTAAGTTAATAGAGTTCTTGTTATGATGATACACAGCATACAGCAGAGGAAGTCACTGTACTGACTTTACTGCAATAAAGCACACGGCATTGTCTGAATTCCCCTCTAAGTATAAAGGTTATGCAGGATTCACTCCACAGTCCGTGCAATAAGTCCTTTAAATGGAAGCAAGTATTATCAGTCTTCCTTTGCTATCCAATTCCCATTTTGCCAGCAGATATTTAAATATTTTATTGTTTAATATTTAATGCAAAATAAGCCCTCTGATCTGGATTTGTGGTGCATCTGCAGAAGAAAAAAAAAAAGATCTTAGGGATGTAAATGTGAAGAGTCTAACTCTGTGTGGGTGAGGCCATAGAAAAAGTTGACTTCACGGGTAAAGACTGCCCTCTCAGGGTTTACTGCATCAACTGCATAAAACATGTTGCCTGACTTTCAGCACAGCTCAGTCAACTGGCAGCGAGAGGCCCATACTGACATCAGACAGCACACGCCACATCTTTTGTCTCTTATACCTTAATACATTAAACTAGCAGAGTACTGTCAAATTAACATATGGCATGAGCATATATCCCACGGGAAGGGCATAAATTAAGAAAAACTGGGAGGGGGGGGGGTTATATGAGAAAATGGTAAAAAGTGGTGTGAAGTTGGTACCCTCTGCCTGGGATAGGGACATCCCAGTCAGGTTGCTTTTATACATCAGATAGAGATGCTGGACTCCATGGCAGTCATTCTGTCAGTGGCCTGCTGTTGGGGCTTTGCTTGCTTTTCATTTCTTTTTCTTTTTCGTAGCTTCTTTTTTCTCCCCATTTATTATCTTTAGTTATTTATTTACTTCTTTGCATTTGTCACCACAATATAAACTGCAGGATCTTCCTTTTTGGGGGGAATTCTACATACACGAACCTCCACACATGGAAGCATACATTCACCTTTCATATACACTGCATACTTCTACCATATTCTGTGCTTCTTCTCTTTTGTTTTCTATTCCCATGGTATACAAGCTGTCACGGTGATGCTGTGGCAGGCAAGGTTGGACCCAATATGCAGGACTGAATGTAAAAAGCGGTTTATTGAAGGAAAAACTGAATACAAAATAAACTGGGGCTGGACAGGTGCCAGAGCTACACAGGGTGAAAACAGGCAGGGAAACAATGACATGACAAGGAACAGAACTAGACATAGACAATATATACACAAAGGGATAATTGGGGAACAGGAAACAGGTGAGGGGCACAGCTGACCGTAATTACACAAACGAGACAACAGAACGCAAAACTAAACACAGAGCACATGGGACAAGGGATTGTCAAAGTAAAACAGGAAACAACTAAATGGAGGCAGAAATGCAGACTTGACATATCACACAGGAAATAAACAACACAACAAAAACCACATAAGACCAGGGACATGACAGGGGGACAGGACAGACACGAGGGGTACCACACAGGGAACAATGGGAAGTCAATAACAATGATAACTAATAACAGAACACTATAACACTAGTCAACAATGATTTTGCTACCTGGAGAAAAATACCTGATATAAGGCATTTCAGGTATGCTGATTCCAAATCTATACTCAGAATTTCTCTAGCACATCAGGTTCTTGAGTTATGCACATGTCAATATTTAGCTAATGTATTGCTATACTGGTGCTTCTCATGTAAATGTAGAGTGTGCTAAGATATTCTAATTTTGAAATTGAACAGAATTTAGCAATAATTTGGGTGATTTTAGGGGTGCTAAATCCAAATATGGTCATTAAAATTCAATCAACTAAAGTTTAACTGCCAATATTGAGGATCAACAATGCTAGAAATTTGCAATTTCTTATAGTTACTGCTTTGATCCATCAATAGATAAAAACAAAGTTTTAGTGGTACATCAAGTGATGGAATAGTGTTTCTGGGGCAGTCCAAAGTGATGCCAAGCTTAAAGCTGGGATCTTTGATGGACCTCAAGTCCGTGAGCTTATTAGAGACAAAGACTTTCAATCTAAGATCAGACCCCTTGAACTAAGAGCATGGGAATAATTTGTTCAGGTGGTACAGAATTTCTTGGGCAACCACAAAGCCACAAACTATGAAGAACTAGTTGACGACATGCTCATATCATTCAAACGCATGGGTTGCAGAATGTCACTTAAGATTCACTTTCTTCACTCTCATCTTGACTTATTTCCACCCAATTTGGGTGACGTGAGTGATGCGCATGGTGAAAGGTTCCATCAAGATATCTCTGAAATGGAGACCAGGTACCAGGGGCGCTGTAATGCAAGCATGATGGGTGACTATGGCTATTTTCTACAGTGTGAAACCTCCGTGAAACTGTCATTCTGACCCTCAAAAAAGTCTTCAACAGCAGAGATGACCTCATCATTGATCCAAAACTGCTTCCCAGCCAAGTGTTTTTTTTTCATGTTGGGGAATAGAAAATAGTCAGATGGTGCCAAATCAGGAGAATATGAAGGGTTATCAACCAGCTCAAAGCCACAGTTGCTGCAGCCATTGCAACCATGGACTTGTGTGCAGGAGCATTGTCCTGGTGAAACATGAACCCCCTTCGTCAGTTTTCCAGGCCGTTTTGACTTGACTGCCCTTCGCAGCTGCCCTCAGCAAGTTGGCATAGTATTCTCCATTGATAGTATGGCCTTTTTGACAGTAGTCAATGAACACAATGCCCTTTGCATCCCAGAAGACGGAGACCATCACCTTCTCTGCCGATGACACCACCTTGGCCTTCTTTGGTGTGGGGAGAAGATGGGTGTTTCCACTGCATGGACTGCCGTTTGGTCTCTGGCTCAAAGTGGTGAACCCAACATTCATCATTGGGTGAGGAAATGTTCAATAAAAACTGGCTGGATTTGCTTCAAAAAGTGCCAAGTTTGCCTGCGACATGACCAGCCTGGTGCACTTTTGATCAGTCATCAAATGTCGTGGCACCCACCGAGCGGAAACCTTTGACATGCCAAGTTTGTTATGCAGAATGTTCTCAACTCATTCACGGGAGATGCCTACAGCATTAGCTATCTGATTCACAGTTAAACGTCTGTCATCCATCCCCATGTGGTGAACACGGTCAGTGTTTTCTTGGGTGGTGGTTGTGGCAAGACGTCTGGACCTTGGGTCATCTTCAAGGCTCTCCCTACCCCTCTTGAATTCAGCAGCCTACTTTTGTACAGTTGACAAAGCTGGAGCATCAGCCTCTAATGTAGCAACCATACCAGCATGAATGTCCTTTGGGGCTAACGCCTTTTCCTGCAGATATTTGATAACACCACGGTGCCAAATTTAATCCATTTTCACAAAATATCTCAAATACTACTTTTCCAAGTCTCCAATTCTGTATCCAACGTGGGTTTAACTGGAAAGAAAACATGCAGTTGGCATCAGTAAAGGTTGAATTTAAGGCATGCCAAATTTAATTACTGTATGATAACTCCTTCTTAGTCACCCTTTGAACTTTTCAGCCCACCCTCCTAGCTACATGATTACATGCACATGCACAAATCTATTTACATTTATTAACCTTTTATGTTAATATATGGATCATCAATCTGTCAGGTGGGTTTTATACATCAGATCAGTTAGAGTCTGACATTAAACTGTCTCTCTCTCTCTCTCTCATGAGGGAAGGGAGTTTGCTCTGTTATCAGGAACACTATACTACATGAATGTAAAGGAGCTGCAGAAGTGGTTACCTGACACAGGAGCAGTGATCCATCATTCGACTGGGTAGCATTAATGTTAATGTAACAGTCAGACAAAAACCTTACCTGAGACTTCTTCATAAAGGTCAGTGTCTCAGGTTTGCAAACAATGTCTCAGTAAACCCTTTGGAAACACGTGATGTGAACAGGTCAAATGTATGTTTGATGAAAAGAACACCTTAGATACTGATCAGCATGCCAGTGGATGCATTCTGCTTTGAGATTTATAGGGCAAAGACACTGCAACAGAAAACATTCTAGAGGGAAAAAAAATTAATTACTGTAAATATCAGCAATTTCCACATGTAAATCTTATGCAGACAGTCATGAAAATGAAACTAAGAAAAGGTTAAGTTAACCTCTAGAGCAGGGGACTATTGTGGAGGGCCGCACCAATAAGCAAACTCAATTCTGCTCAGTATTGATTTTATCTCTTCAATGGTACGACCCTCCACAACAGTCACAGTTTCTCAAGTAGGCCCTTGGGACAATTAATTGCCCTCCCCTCTTCTAGAGCAAACCAAAGTCCACCGTGAGCTTCCTTAGAAAACACTCTAAAGGTGAAGCTTTTAAGGAACCTCTCACACTCCCCTGACTTAAAAATCAGTGAAAATCTTCAGTTGGAGCTTAGTTCTTAAACACACTGCTCAGCTAAGGTAGCTCAAATTATATCAGAACTTGCAGTCTGAAATGCAGAGATTTATAGTATAACTTCTATTCAGATCACAATTATGAATGAGATTATTACACTGAATGACTGAATAAAACCAGTGACTGCCATCTACAGTCACTGATTTATAATCATTCACACAACACAAAATCAGAGTTTGCTATAAGTCGTAAAATAGGGACAAAAAGTCCGTACAAACATCAACTGAGTAATAATAAAAGGACAGGGAGCCTATGGGCGATTGATGGAGTGGACAGAGACTAGCGCTTCCCTGCTGTGATTTAATTGGATGAAAGTTTCTAAGACAATCCCACCCTCCGCCTTTCTTCCTGTGGTGATTGAAGTGGAACGCGGCAGCCCTCTATAAAAGGTGGCCTGTAAGGTGGACTAGGTCACAGCGGGTTACAGCAGGACAGAGGAGCGACAGGCTACCGGAGAGGTCAGTGGCCGTTTTGACAGGTGTGGTTCCTTTTAAAAGTAATCCCAAAGCCAAGTTTTTTTAAGCTAGCTAACTGATGCTGGTTACCCAGCCTAGCTTTTAGTGTTAATTAGCTTTTGAAAGCTGCGCAAACAACTTTTCTTGGGAGCGAAAGCTCCAGAGTTAAGACACAGATGAGGGAACTGATTTAAAGAGGCCTTTTGTTTGCTAGTTAAGTAACGAGTCATACTTCCTCATATGGGTGAAAAATGTAACAACCAGAAAGTTGAAGAAATTAAAGCAAGACTGTTGCTGATTGTTTCTTGTGGCTTTTTCGTTAAAAAGCAGCTAATGGGGAACGTCTGTGGTTTGTACGCGGGTGGAAATCATCATTCTGTTGCAGTGTCTTTGTTTAAAGTGATGTGGAAACCAGTAGCTACTTGGATTTTTTTTTGGTACCCCCTTGCTCTTGTGAGATTTTGTCTCAAGTTGTGGCCTCAGCGTGTGGGCATGTGCTCTGAGTAGTTCCACACACAGATTAATATTTTTTTTCGTGGATATTTTGGATGACTTGACAAAATAAATTAGAGCTTTTCAGACCACATTATGTATTTCTTCCTGCTCTTTTAATCACTGCATGACTCATCAGTTAAATCCAGGGCTTTTCAGCCCACACATCTGTGTATATACAGTTTTTAGTTGATACTAAAGCATATAAGACACTTTTAAGCAACATTTTTAAGAACCTAAAATTTCTTTCTTTCAGCTATAATCACTTTATTGGAAACTAGTGAGACACCTCATGGGAAACTAGTCAGGAGGTTATCCTGACTAGTTTCCCATAAGATGAGTGTCTCAATAGTTTCCAATGAAGTGATGCCACTTTTAATATGAAAACTCAGTTTTAGTTCAGCTAAAACTGTTTTCCCTTCTTCCAAGAGACTTAACACTGCAAGAGTGTGACATGTAATGCAATAGGAAGAGGCTTGATAGGATTTTTATGGCCAGTTTACTGGAATCAATTGTCAGTGAGATAATAAATTTGTAGCGTCTAAAGCAGCCATTTGTGTTGTGTAAAAAGCCTCCTTCGTAACATGTACTGTTATCGCAGGTTCATCTCGCAATTGATATCAGGATGCACAGTATCAGACTTTGTCATAAAGCCAGTGAAGATCTCATCAACTGCCAGAAAGATCTTCTGGAATGCCAGAGCTCATGAAAACAAATGTGAAATTATTTTATTCACACTGACATCTAAAATTGTGTGAAAATAAATCAGTAGCTCTGTAAAGATGCCATTCATAGGTTGGCATAGTTTGTTGGCTGAGGCTCATCTCTCTGATCACCTCCTCCTGTCAGGTTGTTGAAGCCTACCTGAGCATTTACTTAAGGCTGGCAACAGGTTATAGTTGGTTGGCTGCACCCATGCTACTGCTGGCTGTTTCTCCAGCAGTATGATCACAGGACTCGTATGCTTTTTCTCATTCAGCTGCTTCTGTTGTAGACACCAGGTCATGCATGTCAGACACTTGTTAACAGCGTTCCAGTTAATACAGGTGGCGTCCATTTATGTCTGTGTGCCATCTGGTAGAACACGAGCAGATGCCATCCACATGTTGTAAGCACCAAAGGGAGAAGGGACGGATCTTGCTGCAGATGTTTCTTTCCAACTGGCTAACGGGCCTCTTTCCTCCTTGCTTCCCTAACTTTGGCAAACTGAATATTCCCTTTTAGTTCAATGTGATGGGATGGCTCTGGCTAATCAGATTTTCCAAGCTCAGGGTGGCTCTTTTGGGGGAGGGGGGGTGACTAATGATGCTTCTCAACTAATGATGCCATTAGTTATGAAGCAATATTGGTCAGAGTACAGTAAATGCAATAAGACTTGCGTCATAAAATCTATTTTTATGGTATTTCTGAGTAAATGCAACCTTAATTTAGAAGTCTAAATATACAGTACTGTGCAAAAGTCTTGAGCCACCTCATTCCTTTATAAAATTGGCACCAAAGGTAAAGGAATTTGTGTTTGAACTGTTGCAACAATGTTGGGACTAAAACTGCTATTAGAAAGCTGGTTTCCCTTAAATGCTGGCACATTTGTAAGGAAATGCATTTGTGGGTTGAGCAGCAGAGTTGAGGTTGTGGGTTGCACCCATGAAAATTTGCCAGATCTTCTCTGCCATTGCCAAGTAGCTTATTCTGGTGGTGGTAGGTTATTGAAATCTGAAGAAACAAAACCTATTGGCAATCTAACTTATTCACTTAACAAACAAGGGGGCTCATTATCTTGTGCCTTCAATGATGAGCTTTATCAGCACCTGGAGTACCAGAAGCTTAAAACAAAGGTCAATAGCAGAATAAGCTGACTTGGCAAATTTATCATGGATGCAACCCATATACTCTGCTGCTCAACCAACAAATGCATTTTCCTATAAATGTAGCGCCATTTAAGAGGAAATAAATGGCTTTCCAATGGTAATCATTGATAAGAAGCTGTTACAAAGAAATGGACCAAACACAATTTCTCTTTATGCTTCGTTTAGGAGATCAACTTTGTGGTGGTGTTTAAAGTGGTCTTGAGCAAGAGTTCTGCAGGCTTTCTGAAGGTCTTTAAAAGTTCTTTAAACATTGGCTGCTTTCTCAGCCCAGTTCTTACACCTCACTGTTCACAAGAATGTTCAGCCACTTAACACTGACCTAATGAATCCTCCTGGCATAAGAAAGGCACTTGACTCGAGGAATAAAGGAGCATTCACTTAAACGAATAACCAATTTTAAATTTTATCTTTGGGCACTTTGTTACAGCATCCTGTCAAACAATTCAAAAGCAAATATGCTTTTTTACCAATTTCTGTAGCTGAATCTATGAAATGTCAAAGATAACAGTTGGACAGATAAAATGGTACTCTTTCACCAACAAGGTGAATCCCAAAGAGCTGTTAACTGAAAATGTGGCATCTTGGGATGGTATGCAATATGTCCTTAAGTGGCAGGCCTAAAAGGATCTGCAGCAAATGAACAGTATCTGAAAGTTGTGATTAAGAAATCTAAAGACCTGACACAGGACCTAGATTGATCTGGCCCTTCAGCTGATTCATCTGCCATTTGTGGAAGAATCATCAGAAATGGTCTGTGGAAGGGTGGCTGTCAATATTGGGGGGGGGGAATGGTAGACTGTCAGTGGCAACAGGTCTTATGGCATTATGAATCTTTTTTTTCCCCACCAAATCAGTATGCATGGAGGTCAGGTGGAGGCTCATGGTTTGATGCTACATTTCTGCCAGTGGTGAAGATCTTGCCAAAATTTATGGCACTCTTATGCATTCATGTTTGTCAGGTTTTCTACCACCATGCAGTGTCATCTGGGAAAAAATCTAATGATGCTTTTGTTTTCTTTTCCCACCTGATGATGATCCCAAACATGCTGCCAATGCAGTCAAAGCATACCTGGCTAGAAAAAAACAGTGGAACACTGTCATGATTGGCCTCAGCATTACTGAAGCAGTGTGGTCTCATCGTGACAGAAGAGAACAAGACATGTAATGTCCCTAGAAGGGCTTTGAATATCCTTCAGGAAGAACTTTCCTGAAGACTACTAAAAATTAAAGGGCTAAAATCTATTTGGTAAACTGCAACAAGTTCTGTGCAGGAAAAATCACTGACAGTACTGGATATCCTTGTACTGTGTGTTTATACTAGAGCACTGCACATAATGTATTTAGAGCACTGAATATTTAGTAGAATTGTTGCAATATAGTGGTAACATTTAATTTTTTAGTTATTCAACATGGGCAAGAACAGGGTTTACAAAACTCATGTCCAAGGTTTGAACCAGACATGAACCAAGTTGGGCGAGCTTTATTGCCAATGCTCCCCAGTAGACTAATATAACTGCCATTTTAGTTTGACACATGGGTCATGATAGGATTTATAGAAGCCCCTAACTCCACTCCTAGAAGAGGCATGACAGGCAAGGAAGGGTTGAAATGACCTGCAACAAAAGTGAATAAATTGCATATGAATTTTGCAGTGTTCCATGGCCCAGTTAAGCATTACATTGATCTTCATTTAAGACATTTCACTATTGCTGTGATGTAGTTTTCACTAATTATTTTGGCCTAGTTTTCATTTTAAAAAAAAAATTTACATTAGTGCAGCACTGCTCACTGTTTCAGATTAATCAGAGGTTGCCCATTTTGCCTGCATGCCTTCATGAGAGCTTGTGAACAATATCTCCAATCAGTCCCTGTAGGACCATAGTTCATGCCATTAGTTATGATTTTCCTTGGATTCACATCTGTAATTTGAAATTCATAACTTGACGCCTGCGTTCTTTCATGATTTTCATCAGTTTCCATTTTAAGTTGTCACATTAGTTTTTAATTTGAGTGCAAGGAAAGTGTCAAGATTCAATGTTAGTGCGCTGTACTTTTTTTTTTGGTAGTAAAAACAGGGACTTGTGCCCTGTCCAGACATTTGTGCTGTCTTTTATTTGTATAACTTCAAAGCATAAATCATTCTTGGCAGTTTTTCTTTAAAGTTGCTGCCAGTGATATGTTTACTTATCGGCTATAAAAAGCTGTTAAAATGTCAGGCTATTACGCTTGCAGTTTTGAATAAGATTTTGGCTTGAAGCTTTCCGTGATGCAGATAATCATGTAACAGAGCTTGAAATCATGAGTTCACTCATATGTGCTTATCCTACACCTTGACATATTGGTCTCATTAATTCTTCTTTCATACACAACATAGTTTTAATAATGCATGCATAAAGCTGTTGGAAGCTGACAAGAAAATGCTGAACTCCAAATATACCAAAGTGTCATTTTTGACAGTGTAGAAAAATGCCTTTTTTTAAAAAAAAGCAGTTTCATCCTTGTTGCATCATAGTGTTGACAAATTAATTTACCATGGTTGAGTTGCCTTTTCACATGCATTAAACTGACAGGACAAAGATTCCTGCAAGATGGTTTACCAGCCATTTAAACAAAATATCATTGCAAAAGCTGTTATTTCATCATGTATAGTGAGCAATGTGAGGTGAATCTGTTTGACGCTCTATATTCCATGACAGAGATTAACCCAGCAGTCACAATGGCAGATGACAGGAAGACTAATGAGAGTGAAGCTCCAGCACCTGACCCAGCTGATAAAGACCAGCAGGTGAAGGGCGCTGTGACCTGAAATGATAAAATACATAATCTGACCATATTATGAACTTTGACATTTGGAATTTCTCAGTTTTGATAAGGTACTGTAGGAAAGTAATCATTATTCCTGATTACTACTGTGGTCCTGTAAAGGGCTATACTGTACTTCAGACATGATTATGTAGTCAATGACAGCAGTGGTTCTGTTTGTCCTAGAATGTCATTTCACGAGTGGGCAACTTGCCCTTGGTCAGTTCAGCTTGTGAGGCGGTTTCAAGTGCATACACTACCACCAAAGAGTGTGCCCTTGCTGAAGGGAGTGATGGATGTAGCTGAGAGTGGGGTCCGAACTTTGGGTGCAGCTGCCAGCACAGGATCCAAACCTCTTTTGGACATGATGGAGCCACAGCGTAGGTTCCTGTATCTGAAATATGATGCAATGTATGATAGTGGTACTCAAATGTATCAGATATTTCATATAGCTGCACATTAAAGCTGTGAAATGGATGTCAAATCCATTGTTACTGGTATAGGCTAGAATACAATAGAATAGGTTTCCTTTGTCTAAGAACAAACTTTCCTGATTTATTAGATGTGTCACTTTAAGAACTAGATGAGTTTCAAGATGACTGTACTATAAACCTGAAACAATGCCCTTTTGTTGAGGTATTCCTTCCCAATGATTTTCATTATGTTAACACTTAATCTTGAGTTATCCTTGACATTCTGTTGTGCACTTTTTGCAGTTGCTACAGTAAATAAGTACGCCTTGAAAGGATTGGATAAGATGGAAGAAAAGCTGCCTATTCTTCACCAACCAGCAGACAAGGTTGGACATCCATGCTGCTTAATGTAGCATTAAAACATTTCAAACCCTTTTATTTTGCGAGTGGTAATGTGCTTTTCCCCCCTTCCCCTGTCTCTTTACTGCATGCTTATATTTATCATCACGCTAGTTCTTTCCTCCTGTTCATAATGTCTAATTTTGACAGTTACCACATAGTTTGAACACTAAAACAAAACAATGGACCTGATAAGTTGCTTTTTTTGGGGGGGGTTGGCATGAAAACTGCTCTGGAGTGAACTCCAGCACTAGTTTTAAAATGTCTTTTCTTCCTCAGGTGGTGTCAGACACAGTAGAAAAGGTGTGCCAGTCTGTGGCAGAAGCCAAAGAAGCCATGGTGGGGGCCATGATGGGTGGAATCAGTACAGTCATGGGTACCAGGATGGGCCAGATGGTCAGCAGTGGGATGGGCCTGGCCCTCAGCCGCTCTGATGACTGGGTTGACCAGAACCTACCACTCACTGAGAGGGAGCTCGGTCAGTAGCTTTACTAAATGTGGAATTCATAATCACTTTAAGAACCCCATGAGGTGATACACCCATATGCCTATTGTTGAAGGATACAGGTGTGTCCTGACAGTTGAAGGTTTAAAAACATCTCATGAGATTGTCCCAAAAATCATTAAAGCAAGATGAGGTGATCTGGCAAAATGGGAGGGTGGTCATGACTGCTAAAGTCGACCATAGTGACTGAACACATGAATGGTTGGTGCTATTCATAGAGGGGCAGGACATTCCAATGAACTTCCCTTCTGTTAACTTGGCCCAAAAACTAGCTGCAATTTCCAACACTCACAGCTTTGACACCTGCTACCGTGATGTCATGTTATGACAACCTGCCATACTCTGCTGTGGGAGTTGCTAAAGTCTCTCCTCAGATTATGGCGCTGAAAAATCCACAATTGCAACTGTGGTAGCAGCAGCAAAGTTCACACTCTGGATTTTAGGATTTGTTCAGTTATGGCTATCAAAGTGGCTTTTAATGGAGGCACTGTGATAGTGTTATGTCCCTTTGGTTGCATAAACTGAAACCACTGGGACTGAAGTGGTTCTCAAGTCTTCTTCCTGAGCAGATTTAAGTGTTTGAGTCAAGCAGCAAAACTTGAAACAGATGCAACAGTTGGCACAGTGGGAGGCAATCACTTTTCTTTTTTTTCAGTCATAATATAGCCGCCACCCTATGCAATCAAGATGCTAGGTATACTAGCAGTCTGTTTCACTAATTTCAACTTCACACATCTGATTTGAATTAACATGAGATCAATACTCCACTTTCAGCTGCTATGGCTGAACCTGCCACCAGTGAGGAGGATACCTCATCAGGCAGCTACTTTGTCCGTTTGAATAAACTTTCTGCTGAGGTACAAGACCGAGCTCTTCAGCAAGCTTTGGACCGGGCACGGCATTACAGGGATTCCGCCCATGCTACAATTGCTCAGATTACCAGCACACTGGATCTGCTAGAAGCTGCCCGTGCCGGTCTAGGTACAGCAAGTAAGCAAGCAGGTGCATCAGAGAAGCTGCTGCAGCATTGGACTGAGTGGAAACGGAAGCAGGGAGGAAGTGAGGAGACAGAGAGGACGAAAGATGATGCCAAGGTCAGGACTTAAGTTGAAAGTCTTCTAACAAGATTCTTAACCTTGTTTTGAATGAGGCTGTTTGGTTTTTTCCCTTCCCATACTTTGATTTGCTTCACCTTGTTTCGATGGTTGCCATGGTTTCATATTTTTACATTTGAGCAGTCTTATTAGTTCATTGTAGCACTTTGTTTTTAAAATTGTAGAATTCAATGTTTTCCACTTTATATTCACTGCAGCTGGAATCAAATACTTTCTCTATGCTGTGTGATCTGAGCGGCCAGCTGCGGTCAGCATGCTTCAGCGTAGTTACAAGTGTTAAGGGTCTACCAAGTGCCATCCAGGACCAGCTGACCATAACACGACTATCTGCTGAAGAACTGTGTTCCTGTCTGGAGACCACAGACACAGTCACACCAGTCTTCCTTGAGCAGAGCCGCTCCAAACTGGTCCAAGTACTAAATGCACTCTTTATTACATTGTACCTTACAGCTGCTTGGTTAATCTATTTTTTTTTTTCCCTGAACCACATCACATTAGTCTCTGCATTTCTTACTAATGTAAACTTCCATATGCTTCTCTTCATTCTCAGAGGTACCGAAGAATGAAAATTATGCTTGTATTGTACAGTTTGGTACATCTTGCTGCTACCTGGTTGAATCCTACCATTTGAAAGGCCTAACACTGGTTAATTTTTATCACCTCCAAGCAGTCTGGATAAAAATGCTTTGACACCAGAGGTCAGAACTGCCATTCACTGGACACTATTTTTGGACCATTCTTCTCTAAATCCTGGAAATGGAGAAGTCTGTAGATGAGCAGTTTTCTCATTCTTCTGGGCCCAACATCCTTGCCACAATCACTTCAGTGACAGTTCTTTCCTCATTCGTTGCTCTGTTTGAACAGACTATGGCTAAATGCATTGAGTTGCCACTATGAATTTCAATTGACAGATCGGATATTTAACATCAACTAAGTGTACCTAACAAATTGGATGGAGGCATTCAAACCTGGGTATGAGCAAGGTGTGCCTAATAAAATGGCCATTGAGTGCCTTGAGTTGCGCGCGCACACACCTAATCACTCTTTTCTATCTGTGATGGAGCTTGGTATTGCAGAAATTTATTGGATGGAATTTTGTTTAAAGCAATACTATTATCTATCCCAGGTTCAGAGGTCTCTGGATGGCGTTATGGAGTATCTACTTAACAACACGCCACTCAACTGGCTGGTGGGACCCTTCATTCCTCAGATCACGGAGGATGCAGAGGGAGATGCAGCAGTGAAGGCTAGACCAAAGTAGATGTGAAGACTTGCTGTGCTTATCTGAGAATTCACAGTGGTGGTGGAAGACAGTTGACTGTTGGACCAGCTTAAAAAGGGGTGCCTTAATATTCACAACTTCTATCATCCTTTAAACATCAGTTTTGTGTTGTTTTTTTTTTGACACTTGTCATGTAGAGAATTTGGTTAAAACCTGAAACATGGTCTTAGAAAAGTTATGTTTTTGCACTTATGTTTTTGTGTGTATTTGGGGGGGTTTTTTTTGTTAAAATCTCAGCTTAGTCCCTGTCAAACACTAATTGACTCTTAAGGAAGTCAAATTATGAATTCCAATTGTTTGGAAATTTATAATCCTGTTTCACCATCAGTATTTGCCAGTGAACTGATATGTAATAAAATGTTCAAACACTGCAGTATCCTGTCAGGAGTGGGTACTTTATTTTTACATAACGACTTACAACAGGTTGTTTGTATCAAAGCTGCCAGCATCTTACATGTTCTAACTTCATAGAAACAGGATATTGTGTCAAACCAAGGAGGGCCAGGCATTTAATGAAGTGGGAAGATAAGAATTAAGAGCCTAACTGTTTTGTGAGGAAGAAATCGGACATTTCTCAATTTCCATCATAAATCGGGAAAATTAGACTCCATAACTTGTAACTGTAGAACTTGGGAAGACGGCAGCAGTATGTTCAACAGCAATTACAGCAAGCAAATATTCCTACAAGACAAATATGAAACTTAATTATAAAATCCATAACCTTTAAAGTCCAATGAATGTGGAGAAATCGTCCGACGAGGGATTTACAAACGTCATTTAACTTTTAAAATGACGTTTACTTTTTCTCACCGGGTACAGTCCCGTGGATGGGGCTAAATTAAACTCCTGACCTTGTTTGTTAGAAGCAGGGTGAGTAGCGGTAGTGTAGGTGTAGTTTGCTGTGCTGGCTCGTCTCTCTGAAGGCTGACACTAATGGTGACGTCATGGTCGTTGTTTCGAATGTCGGGAGCTAGCGCTGGGTAGGAGGCCGCGCGCTCTGCTGGGGACATAACTTGTATAAATCTGAACCCCTCGGTCGTCGACAGCCCCCGGTACCTTTCATTTAAGGTAATGTCTTCATCCTCGACTCTCAGGAACGACTTCCGTCCTCTGAGGCCGATCATAAAACCAGCTGGGAAGCGCACTGGGTTTGGGTTGGTTGACTGCGCTAGCCACTTAGTGTTAGCAGGCTAATGTTAGCTAACGTTTATTCGATTGAAAACCCAAGATCTGTGTATAGGTCGTCACCATGGACGCTGTAGTTTTTAAGTTTCTTGGTTTTCATCACGATAGAGGACTACCAAGAGTTTTGTCCTTTTTATGTTGGTATGCAGTGTCAGACAGAAACGTCCAGCGAGGATGTTTGCTAATGTTAGTGTTTGCTTTGCGCTATGCCAGCATAGGACGCCAATTGTTTTCTTCTGCGGACAAACTCAGACTGGGAATAGGCAGCTGGGAGTTGTTCGGCTAAACTACAAGCAGTATAGTTTTAACGTTTGCCAACCCGTCGCTAATTACGTTTTCGATGTGATGTTGTGCGGACTTGGTTTTTGTTTTAGCGTTGTTTTTCATAACTTTTTGTCTGACCAAAAACATCTTGTGCGGTGGAAGAAAGCCCAAAACAGCTGAGTTAGCGCATGTTTCACACACCGTAGTTTACCTTTTACGGGGGCATTGTGTACGACTCTTCGTACCTTTGTTTTCGTTGCCATGCTCAGCTCCTTGTTTGATTTTTTTTTTTTTTAAACGTATCCCACAGCGTACTACTTTTAAAAGTCCTGGCCCATTGCCCTAAGAGGTGCAGTACATTTGGTGATCCTCTTTATTTGTATTTATATTACTGCTGCGTTTAGCTTTTAATATCAGAGATTGTTTTTGTAGAGTTTGTATAGCATTTTCAGTGTGCCAAAGTCCAGGCTTGATTTTGCAATAGACATGGACTTTCGCCCTCAGAAATTGGGGTTGGTCTTAATTTTGGTTTATGAAGTTAGAAACCTGCGACAAACCTTCACTGCCATAACCTTTAGTTCACAAAGACCTCTTTTCCACTTGTCTGGTGCCTAACCTAGAGCTGGTCCAATGCGTTTCCATTAAAGAGAAAAAAACTACCGTTTGTGCCAGAAAAGTGTGAACCAGCTCAACACCACAAAATTACAGGTTGTAAAGTTTGAACCACTGACTGTGGCAAGGGCTATGGCAAGAAAGTAACATTATTTGTTAATTAAGCCCCCAGATTTTGTCTAATTTTTCTTTTGTTGAAGATTGATCATTATTTAGCTTAAAGTCTTTCAAAACTGGGGCTGGCTCTGTGTCAGTGCAAAAGAGGTAAAAGAAGCCATGATGTGCTCAAACGCTACTCTCATGCTGCAATGCCAGTCTCCAAGCTCTTTTAGCGCTAACCTAAAAGCTATGTAATCAAATAGGGATTGCCAATTATTTTGACTAACTTCTGCAACCCCATTTTCAGGACTATCCTCTCCCCATCCCCCTTACCCCCTCTGTCAGAGCATGGCTCAGGAGACCAATCAGACGCAGGTGCCAATGCTTTGCACTATGGGATGCGGTTTCTATGGTAACCCCCGCACCAACGGCATGTGCTCGGTCTGCTACAAGGAACACCTGCAGAGACAACAGGGAGGGGGGCGATGCCAGCCCCCCTGGAGAGAAAGGTAGGAAGATGGGAGAGACATAACCTATAAAAAGAAGGGGTCTGCTGGATAAGGGGGTGTCAGGTGACTAAGACAGGAACTTTTAAATGGGATTCATTCAAAAAGTGCACTGGAATAGGGAGCTGAATTTGCTAAAAGGGGCTGGAGAACAGAGGTAGCAGTAGCTGCCTATACTGTGGCATCAACAAGCAAGAGAGTCACATTGCCATCTGTTGTTGTACATTAACTCAAATTGCATCTGATCATGGTAAACAAATACATGTAGGGAATGGCATATGTCAGAATGCTTAGAAACAAGTGGAAAGTCATCCATGTGTAAGGCAACAGATTTTTGTGTCATTTGTGGTATCCAACTGTCCCCCCCCCAACACACACACACACACAGCTGCTACTTCACCAGTGGGATCACCAGGATCAGTCGGTGCAACTGTGGAGAGCACAACCTCAGAGCCCAGTACAGAGGTGGCAGGAACCCCACCTGAGGATCAAACAACCAGGTATGCTGAGCGACACCCATGTTCTCTCAGTGAGCTTTTGTGGATCTGTGAATTTTAGAGGACTAATGCCATCCGTTGTCGTTAGCTCCGCGCAATAAAGAATACAAAAACCATTTGGTGGATTTTTCTCAAATTTGGCAGGAACATTCATTGGGGGTCAGATAGGAAATATAGGAAAGTAATCACTCTCACGGTACCCCACCCTCAAATGTGGCAGAAATGACCCACTGCATAGTTTTAATTTATTTCTTGAAAAATACACCTTAAATTGTTCGGGTAGTGATTGTGGAATGTCGAGGGATTCAGTATCAAGCCTTAATGAAACTTTTGTCATTGTTGATACATTTTTTTTGTACCCCTAATCCCCCCCCCCCAACAGCAAATATGTTGTTTTAATTTTGGTTTTTTGCACAAATACATTTATTAAAACTAATATCTTTTTCTGTGAACTATGAACTTTCTCATGAGTATTAATATATTCTGTCAAAATAGATTCACTGAGTTTGATTCTCCATAGCCCCCCCCACAACCCCAAAACGGGGGTAAAAATCACTGATTCTAATACATTATTCTAAATTGCTGGAAAAAATCAGTGATCTTTTTTGTTCTAGTGATTATTGCTTATAATACCTATGATATTAAAAAAAGCTCTCTTTACTGTTATCTTAACTGTGCTGCCTGCTGTTCCTATCATACTCCAGGGCTTTCTGTCATCTTACTGGAACTATGAATGTCCACAGGACTTCAGGGTCTCCATGACCCCCTTCTTTTTTTTTAAAAATATGATTGATCAAACAAAATTGTACTCTGTGTTGGTTCTTTGACAAGTCCTGTCAATTCATACTAGTACAACAGTACACTCTGCAAAGGTCAAAATGGGTAAGCCATTGTGTGTGTATATATTTACTTATGAAAATGAAACCTTCTATCACTATGGTACAATCACTTCCTGAATCAAAACATTTTTACCTTTACCTGATGACACTGAGCTCTCTGGTAAGAACCTTTCAGCTGTGTCCATGAGTTCATGCATAAAATTGTATTTGATTTATTTGTACAACCATTTTCATAGTATTTTTGGAGGCCTGTTTAATAGAAGCTCATAATGATTAACAAAAGTCAAATTAAGCTGTGCTGTCATTGACACTGAAAAAGTAGCTAAAGGATGGTGTAGTTTAAAAAATTTGCTTGAGGGCCTGTTCTGAAAAACTGCAGTGTAATCCTGAATAATTTTTTGCTGGCCAAGTTCCTTTTTTGCTGTTTGGCATTTTGGAGCTATTTTATAATTTGCTTCAGCTGTACCAGTGAGCTAACCTTTTTTAAATGTTAAAAAATATATTTAATTCATGGCATTAGGAAAGTGTGGTAGATGAGAAAAGTTCTGTGAGGCTCTTTAAATTGTTAAAAATGGTTTTATATTTACAGTATGTGCACTGTGCACTGGATTTGTTGCCTTCTGGAGGGGAAAAAAAAAGAAAAGAAGCAAAGACAGAGTACCCACATAAAATTTCATGGTTTTTTTTGTGTGTCTGTGTGTGTGTTTTTTAAATATGAATTTTATTATGTAAACTGAAATTTACTGATTTGATTTGATCTCCTGTTAGTCCCAGCTCCACCAGCCCAGTAACTCAACAGATGACAGCTATGAGCATCTCCCAGGATTCAGGAGCTGTAGATTCTGATCGAGCAGAGGCCGAGGAGGGTGAAGAGGAGGGTACTTCAAACAGCACAGGTAAACATCATAGAAAGCAGTAGTGCTTTCCCAAATAATTCCCTACCCGCTATCCACATAGTCAGTTCTGCTCAAAGCAGAGGAGGACACTGTTAAGAACCACAGTGTGAAAAACCGGTAAACAATGGAAAGCACTCGCCACCCTGTTCCAGAAGCATCCCTAAAATGATGGGAAAAAAATGCTCTGTGATGTTTCTATTTTCTCCTTTTATTTTCTTCTGCCTCCCCCTATTTTGTAATATAGTCTGTTGCAGTCAAATAACTGTGTAACTACAGTGTGCCTAAGTTTGTTTTAACATGATGAAAATAATATTTGATGGAAGCTTAAGTTAAAGATGGTCATCCACCCTCTGACATTGCTAGAATATTTGACTTGCTTTAAGTATTTGATTAGTCGCTGTTAAACCTATTATCTTTTGTACATATAAGTAAACATACAGTTGAGGTTTTTTGTTTTGTTTTTTTCACCCTCCACCAGAGCCAGTGGGGGGAAGCTGCACAGCCTTCATCTGATGGTGACCAGACTCCTGATAAAAACAAGAAAAAGAATCGCTGCTTTTCTTGCCGGAAGAAAGTAGGACTTACTGGTAAGCGAGGAAAGAATTTCGTACACATTCTGACTAAATAGGGCTGCTTCTTATCTGTTTATCCAACATCTTCTGAGTTTAGTTGGCTGGGATTCTTCACCCCTAATATGAAATTGATTTTGTGCACAAATATATGTGGTGAAGACATCTTTATATTTTCTGTCTGCAGACCTTTTCAAGCTGACACTGTTCTAAAAGGACATAAATGACAGAGGCATACAAATGATTTTGATAACATTTGCAGCGGTTGAAATGTATTTCACTGCATTTATTTCATCACAAATAATTTTCTCGCCTCTTCTTATATATCTCTCACCTTCTGCAGTTGGTGCCAGAATATGTGGTCCCTTTTACAAAATCAGCATGAGTAATCAACGTGTTGAATTCAAATTAATAAGTAGTGATGTTATGTTGGGACTTTCAAGGACTGCAGCAAATGTAACTTACATATCCAGATTATCACTATGCACTCATGGTTTGTGTGATGATTTTCTTTTTTCTCCACAACCAACAATTTGGTACAGAGAGCAGCATACTGCACTTTAGTGGTACATTTCACAGTACATCTTGGCTTCCATTTTTTTGGCCTCAATGGGCCTTAATAGCAATGATTGTATATCAGCTTAATCCACACCACATCCTGAGTTGGCATGTGAAAATGGGTCTGAGTAGAGAGTGATAGCACCAATGTCATCATGCCCTAGTAAAATTCAAGTTGGAGCACTTATTTTCAGAAGAGCAGAAGACAGGAAAGTTTAAATTCATACACAGGGCAGTGTAACAATATATCTATAAAATAATGAGCATGCAGTAGGGCTGGGCAATATTTATTTTTTTATGTAGCAATTTAGTATTTTTCAAAAGAGTTAGAATTAATATTTGTATCTATATAGATTCATGCTGCAACACATAAAGCATTTCCTCAGTAAAGCTTAGGGGTTCCACTGCTGGTGTTTGCAGTGCCATCTCCAGCCTCAGTCTCACTCTGCACCTCGAGCTGGCTCTGTTTTCCTGTAGCTTGCAGGGAGACAGTGCTGGTCCCAGCAATGAAAAATAACAGTTTAAGGATAGATGGCAAATTAATGTTCATATTGCAGGTGTGATAACAGTTTACAGAGTTTATTAATTTGTGGAAACGACACACAAAAAAAGAAGTCACTCTCACATCATTGGAAAAAAATACTGAATTTTACCTCACAGAAATTGGAAGTTAAGATCTGGACTTGCCCATTAAAACACCAAAGTCCTATGATACAACTAACCAACCTAACAGTCAGCAGCAAATCAACAATTCTCGTGTTTTTGTTTTTTTTTCTTCAGTGGAGTCTCATTAATTCTATCTGAAGTAAAGTATCTAATACATTGTATATAAACCTAAACCAATCTGAATTTGGTTTAGGTTAGGTTTTACTGCTGGCCCCATCTACAGCAGCAGATAGTTGGTTTCTTTGCTGCTCAGTTTTCTTGTCTGCTCGGGGGCCATGTCTGCTCAAAGTAGCACAGTGACTATGGGCCAGCACCCGAGAAACTGAACTATCCTCAAATTGAAGAAAATAGCCGTTCTGCCTAAAAATAATGAGATTTGAGTTCATCATCCAGCTCTAGGGTCCAGATACATGTGATGTATGTAATAAAGCTTCAAAGTTTAAATGACTTGTTTGCTTCTTTTTTCCCTCAAGGTTTTGACTGTCGCTGTGGCAACCTGTTCTGTGCCGTTCATCGTTACTCTGACAAACACGACTGTCCCTATGATTACCGGAGTGCAGCCGCTGCCCAGTTACGCAAGGAGAACCCCATCGTGGTGGCTGAGAAAATTCAGAAGTTATGAGGACTGAGTGCAAAAGAGTCTCTGACTTTGTGAATTTGAACAATGGCGACTTGGATGAAAACACCTGATATCATGGCTTCATTCGTTCATGGTAGTCTAAAGCGGGCGGGGTGGGGGTGGTGTGGTCGCAGCCACAGTCCAGACACTTCCCTTACTAGCATCTCCCTCTCTCTCCACTAGTGACTGCAGCTGAACTTGAGTGTTTCTTTATGTGTGAGTGTTTGTATGGAAGTGTGCGTGTGAGTGTGTGTGTGTGCACATTTGCTCGAGAGCTGGGGAGAGCCATGAGGGCTTGGTGGACATTTGCCGTGGGAAGGGCAGGCATTTGATTCCCTTTTTGTTTCTCAACTTGGGGGATTGTGTGAGTTTATACAATCCCTGTAGGTAGTTGAAATTAAAGGGGGATAAGCTGTTAAGGAATGTGTCAATAGGGATAATGACAGAAACATTTAGGGGGTGTAGTGAGCTTAAAAAAAAAAGAACTGGGTGACTCGTGTATCAGAGAGACCTTTAAAGGGCTTTGGAATATAGTATTTTATCCCAGACTCAAAAATGATGTCAACTACTTGTCAAATTGGCAACTCCTTTACTCTGTGGGTCACCACATGTAGTACTCCAAAGTCTCAGAATTTTCCAGATATGTCTCTCTTTGATATATAGACTTGTATGGATACTGGGTGCATGAACAGTTATTGGAAGGGGAAAGCAGGGGAGGGACAGGGTAGGGAAACCAAGAAGAACCTTGACTTAACTGTGTGATTGAATTTTTTTTTCTTTTTTTTCTTTCTGTTTTAATGAGCGTATGACATCAGAAGATCTATATTAATATATTGTAGTTAGCTTGAATTGTGTGATTGCATTCTATTTATTTTTTATTGTTTGGTTGGTCTGTGCTGGAGGATTGGCAGCATGTGTCTGCAAATCTCTAATGATTTGCTCTTAACCTTTTCAATTATATTTAAGTAATTCCATCCTGATTATGTAACCATTGAAGAAGAAAAAAAAAAGTACACACAAGCTCTGACACGATGGAATAGAGTCCAGTTAAGCCGTTATGAGTGAGATTGTGCAGTAAAATGTCAATTGTTTTGGCTTTTAATATGAAGCACAACAACGTGTGTCAACTGCAGAGCACAAACTTAGGTGCCACACCTACTCAGTTTTGTTCAGCATTCAGGTCACTTGCAGTTTGAGCTGTGTTGCAGCCTTGCTGATGAAATTGCCTTGTTCAGTTGCTAAGATGTTCTTATTTGGTAAGGCAGTGTGCTCTCCTTGAATGACCTTTTATGTTCTGTGGAGTCAGTATGAAGCTCCATGTTTCTCTAACCACCAGCAGACCACTGACACATGCTGAATGAAAACTGACCCGGGTCGCAGTTATACTCTGTAGATAACGACATACGCTCTGCTCAGCATTGCAATGCTGCAGAGTTGCGTGCTGCGCTGTTACAGTGTGCTCAAATTCAGACGAGTCCTTAAAGTGAAGACTGCTTCTAGCTAGCTTGTTCTAGGAAGATCAGTCCCAGATGCATGTGTGCCATCAAACATGAGTTACTGTTTTGTGACTGCACAGTTTGAAACGAAGCTGGAATGTTTTTTAAAAAGCCTCACAGCAGTAGCACAATGCATGGCTGGAACCTTATGGTTCACGTTAACAGGACTCGAGCATTTTGTTTTAGTTTTAGTTTTTTTCAAATGTAAATACCATACAGCTCCTATTCATATAGTATAATCTTAATGTAGATTTTTGCCAGGTAATAAAGGTGGGGAATTAAGGTGAAAAATAGTACTATGTGTATTAAAGTGCTTTTCATAAATATCCCAAAAAAAATGTGCTACAACTAGCACTGATACTTTCCCCATCTTGTTTCCTCATTTATTTACAAGTTTTTACATGTAATGTTAAAATTGTTTTCAATAACCACTAGTATCCCCTACAGGTCACGTGGTTTACAATACTAGTCACATTCTTAACCACTCCCCAAAAGCTATATTCACATTGCTGAATAACAGAGTATTTCAGTCAGTGCTTTTATCCTGTTACTGATTCGTAGCAATAGCGGTATTATGAAAGTTTAAAGGGCCCCTCGTGAGAAATAGAGGGCCAACTGAGGTTTCATCTTTTCATTATTAAAAGCTTTCCCTGTAAATGTTGCTTGATGTGGTTCATTATATATTAATGAAAGAGCTGTAGAAAAGTTGCAAGGAATTTGCAAGTTGTGCATTTTCAACAAAAGCCACTGCAAATTGTGTGGGATCAGAATGACACTTTTCCTCGTGTCTGCTTCATGTTGGGCCTTGATGAGTTTAGTTCTGGCTCTTCTGATTGGAAAATTAGCCTTTATGGAGTTTTTTTTTTTTTGGCATGCCAAGACCAAGACTATTTACCATGGATAAGCTGATCCTATAATGACTGATTTAACCTCTTCCTCCATCACACCTATAGTTGAAATTTTAAATTGAGAAGGTGTCTATCTTGAGTGGTAACAAGGAGAGTAATATTCAGGGGGACATGGCTGGTGCTGCTCTGCAGTTTGGTAAATGTTATATACACAGAATTCTCAGATTTGCTGGGTCGATGACTACAAGATATTGTTCCGCGCAGCAAGCTCAATGTTCCTTTACCAATTAATTGTCTTTTTCATAGAAGTGTTTTACTTATGATGATTGTTCCGCTGTGTAAATCATGGGGGTTTGCATGGTTTACACTCACTTTCTATTGACTGCTCATATCAATGCTCCAAACATTTGAACATGTTTTTCTTAATAAATGTGAGCAGTTTGAATGTAAACCACCATAAGTCACACAATAAGTTGTAATGTCGTCATCAAACTACCAGGCCCTGATAATGACTGTCCTTAGGCAGAGGATGGAGGCCTGGTTGTCTTGTATGTGATTTGGGACATCTGAATCATTAAAATCTTTTGACTGTTTGACTTGCCACCAGCAATTAGGGCTACCATACCTGAATAATCTAGATGCTATCATTACATATACTTTTTCTCTCTCTCTTTTTGTTGCATTGATCTTTTTTTTTAAATGTTTTTAGCACCTGTCATAATCAGTGACTTCTTCATGCAAGGGTTTGATTGAGAAAAATAAACCTGTGAGTTATGATGAATTTGGAAATTTCGCTTCACTGCAGAAGTAAAGACAGATGAAGAGGACTTTGCTCATTCTGTCTTTCAAGTTGAGTTTTAGGGACATCAGATGAAATCTACAATGTTCAAAGAGGTGTAGTTCCTGTCCCTTGGCACTCCAGTCCCCAGAAACACCACCAGATATCTTTTTATTTTATTTTATTATTTTTCTTTTAAGAGTTAGGATTGTATGATGTGTAAGAGTAAGTATAAACAATAAAATCACAAAGTTTATTTTAATTTACACTTGTCTTTTGTATTTGTCTTAATGTGTAGTTGTATGCTTCATAAATGCATAAAGGTTTATGCTGTTTGCACACTAGCTGAAATAAAATGCCAGCGTCTTACTTTGGGATTCAAACTACATGTTGAGATCTAAAAACTATACAAATTGTTACAACTAATGTAGTTATGCTGGCAGCATCACAGGTATAGCATTGTATTCTATTGAACATTTTGAATCATAAATGACTTCCTTGCGATCTTTACACTTTATAAAACCATCACATGGGCCAGTTTGGCTCCTTTGGAGGTCCGGTTCTAGTCTGCCAGCTCCAGACATAGTAGCTTTCTTATTTGATATCATTCAATGATAAATAAAAGGGCCAAAAAACACGGCTCACTGATAAAAAATTTTAAAAAGTTTAAAAAAAAACAAACAAGTAGGTGGTACATTATCTTACCAGTGTATTCAGACAAAACTTAAATGATGAGGAGAGGTGCTATGTTCCCTCTTAAAAAGGCTGTTTAATCCAGTGTCACAAAATTATTTGATTGTATTTGATTATATGATTTCAGTAATAGTTGTTAGCTATTTGTGTCAGTCTGCTTTCCTAATGTCAGCTGTTACTGAGAATAATTTCCTCATACTAGGTCCAATAATTAAATCCTGGACACCCAAAAGTGTACCCAGATGCTTCAGCTGACCTAATTAGATCACCTCTCAGGACCGTGTTGGCCTGTAAAGATGTGCCTTATCAACCTTTTGTACACCAAAGCAGTGGGTAGAGCCATATTTGTGTTATTAAATATACTACCTTTGCTTTCCTGTTGTGATGTATAAAAATAAAGTCTAATATTCAGAGTTGATAAAAAATATTTTTGAAATCTCTTGTATATTTTGGACTTTCCAGAGTAGGACCTCTCTACTGTAAGAAAAAAATTAAATCGTTCCTATAAAAAGTTGATAGGTGATGATCAACTTTTTTATATATATATATATATATATATATATATATATATAAAAAACAGATGATACTCAGAGTTCATATGTTTCAGACAAGAAATGTTGCAGCTATTCTATTAAATCTTTCAGCTGCTGCCTTTGGGGGTTGTCACAGCAGATCATTGTTTCCATCTCACTCTCTCCCTAGACTCCTCCTCTGCCACATCAACCCTCTGCATGCCCTCTTTCAATACATCTGTGAATCTTCTCTGTGGACTTTCTCTTTTCCTGCTGCCTGGCAGCTCCATCTTCAACATCCTTTGTCCAATATATCCACTATTTCTCCTCTATACATCTCAGCCTTGTTTCTCTAACTTTATCTTTAAAGCACTCAACCTGAGCTGTCTTTCTGATATACTAATTTCTAATCCTGTCCCTCGTGGTCGCTCCTAATGAAAAGCTTAGCATCAACTCTGCCACCTCCAGCTCAGCCTCCAGTCTTTTTGTCAGCCCCATCACCTCCAAACCATACATCATAGCAGGTCTCATTACCATACACCTTCCCTTACACTCTTGCTCCTGTCTTCTGTCACAAATCACCCCTGACACTCGTCTCCATCCACTCTTCCCTGCCTGCACTCCCTTCTTCACCTCTCTTGTGCACTGTCCATTGCTTTGGATGGCTGACCCCAAGTTTTAAATGTCAATCACACAAATTAAGTTCCACTGCAAATGTGGACTTCTCAAATCATAACAATCATAACTGTTTTACCTGAAAAGAAGTAAAGGTAGCCATGGGTGGGCTATATAATAGGTTGTAAAGCTGACACTTGCAGTTCTCTTTAATAGGTTGTGAAGATGGCTCCCGAGTCAGCAAAGCCTCCTGAGCAGCCTGTTTCTCTCTATGTGTGTACAAATATCACTTGTTGGGGATACTTATAGCTTTACAGTGTTACACTGTGGGAGACCTGCCTTCTTTTAGGACACAAAGCAAGCCCCATTGCGTAAATCATTTACTTTAATTATTGGTTATGGTCAAAGTACACATAGATACATTAGTGCACGACTTGTACTTTGTTAAATAAAATGACTTTCTACTTCTTTGTAACAAAAATCAGCTTTAATTAATCACCCTTGTCTCCACTACTAAGTAATTGTGATGATGCTTCGATTATAAGAAATACTGTGAATTGACCTTTATATCTTTAAAAATACAATTAAGTTCAAATGTGTCATGTTTTACAACATCGTCGCCCACGGTGATAACAAGTTTCCCTTAATTGTCCAATGGAAAATTCTTGCGTCACGTCCGGTCAGCTGTAGCTTCCGGATGCGGTGAAACAGCGGAGAACTAGGAAAACACCGCATATATATGGATTGATTAAGACAGCCAGGCGCTGTGTATAAATTCAGAGGACACGCCAGCACCGTCCAGAATGGGCTCACGAAGATAAATGTTCACGCTGGGACCTGCGTCTTAACAGTGCTTTGCGTCGTACGTCTGTGAGGGAGCCTTATCTTTACTGAGTAGCCGTGTTTATGTCTTCTTGCTAGCTTAAGCCAGCGTAGCATTAGCTGGGGCGCGCAGAAAAATAGCGTCTCTCCATGAGACGATAGTAAGATTTCTAGTTGCTTTTATTCTTTATAGATCACTATTTCGTACAGGGGAGTTATTCTGATTTTTCGTGTTTGTAATGTAAAGTTTGTTTTGGTCGCTTTGAGGTCAGAACTTTTATTTGAAACGCTGCTAACAAACTGACAGCACAGGGTATTAAAAACTGAAAACAGTTCCTGGTATTATTTTTTTTTAAGGTATCCGGGACACGTTTGGACAGGAAAAGCGCGTCATTCGTCAGCTTCTGTTCAAATGCACAAAATGGGTGGAATTTGGACTTCAGTCACTACAAAGAAAACACAGCAGATACGTTGTAAATAACACTCCCCTGTCAGCCGGAAGGCTCCAACTATTTTTCCTTGTTCAGCGACAGCATCCCGTGTTTGCATTTGCCTCAAGTGGAAGGAAGGTTTCCTTGTTTTTTGTTTCAACTCAGCTCGTTTCTCTTTAACCAGAAGCTTCAGCTCAACAGGTAGGTCTGCTTTCTCACAGGGAGTATGCTATGAGTTTGTAGCGAGGTGTCCTATATATATATATATATATATATATATATATATATATATATATATATATATATATATATATATATATATATATATATAGCTTTAGCGTGACAAACATGTAAAAACTGTTCATTATGAAGTATAAAGAAAATGTTAGGCCTGTGATTCACTGCTTTATTCGGTTAGGGTAAATGTAATATTTGGTCCATCACAGCTGCAAACCCAGGGTAACATATTCAGATTTCTGGGGTAAAAAAATCCAGACAAATTCAGTCTACTTTTAGAGAGCAGTTAGTTAACCACATTTAAAGATATTAAGGCAGACTTTTGCTAATTTTGTTTGAAAAATTACAGAAATGTTTAATTGATTTTTTTTTTTAGTCCTGTCTAATTTAATATATATACCTCATATATGATGTGTAATGTGAAGCTAGGGTTCATGAAGTGGTTTGTTCCAAAACTGGTGTAGAAAAATCTTCAACACCATTGTTGGCCCCCACAGACTAAGGGCCTTGTACATTACATTGTAATAAGTGTTTCATTGTGTTAACGTTTGGATGGTGTGAATTCATTTGCACAGTGATCCTCTTGTCCTTATTCTTCACAGTAAAGGATGAATGGCCTCTCTCTCAGTGAGCTCTGCTGCCTGTTCTGTTGTCCGCCTTGCCCGAGTCGCATTGCGGCCAAGCTAGCTTTCCTGCCCCCAGAGCCCACGTACACCTTTCTGCCAGACCCAGAGGCGGGCCCTGCTGCACCAGGAGCGACAGGGACATCCAGCCTGAGGGCACGGAGCGGCGCTTCAGTTGCTGGAAGTGGAGGGACTGGGGCCGTGGAGGGGAGATGGAAGCTTCACTTGACAGAGCGAGCAGAGTTTCAGTACTCTCAGAGAGAGCTGGACATGACAGAAGTGTTTCTCGCTCGATCCAGCCGAGGGAACAGAATCGGCTGCATATACATTCGCTGTGCTCCTAATTCCAGGTAAATGGCTTAAAACCTTTTACTGAGTATGTTCCCCGCTGTCACACTTCCTCAGAGGCATTTAAACTCTCTCCTTCCTTGTCAGTCGTCTTCTTTGCGATTCAGTTCTGCTTTCTTTACTTGTCTCTCTGACTCTGCTGATTTTCTCTTCCTGCTTTCTCTATGGATCATGGCCATCTGGCAGGCTATTTAACAGTGTTGTGTATTTATTCTTTCTATTAAAAAAAATAATTTTTTTTGCTCCTTTGTAGGAACTTAAGGTTGGGTTTACTGGCAATTCATGATAATGATCACAGTAAAAAAAAAAAGTACCACACTCACAGACAAGATAACAGTTTCCAGTGAGTCAGAGACTAAACATTTTCAGCTATGGGGTGTCACTGGATTTATTGGCAATGGTTGGTAAATGGAGAAGTAATAAAAAGGTTTTGTCCTAGAAGATTTAACAGTATTTTATAAAATGTAAAAGAATCTAACTGTAGTTTGCATTGCGCTACCGATTAATTTACAAAATTAATGAAAAAGAAATGGAAACGCTTATGTTACAGTCCATTTATCTTGCATTAATGTCTCTCTAGTATTACAAAGAATGACTCCAACCCTGACGTGATATAGCAGAGTCATTGTTTTGCTGTTTTCTAAGTGGAAAGGCCAAGAGCGAAGTCATGAGCTGCAAGCGCTCACAAACAAAACCACAGAGGAAGAATTTCAAAATAGTCAGTGTGTAGAAAAAGTATCAAGTTACCCTAGAGAGCACAACATGCATTCATGAATAGCAGACGAGGCTAGTCACCCAGTGTTTATAGTGGATACCCTGCTTCTCAGGTTATGCAAAATGTTTAGAAGCAAGAGTCATTTGGCGTGTGTCCTTCATGGTAAATAAATCCTCCAACCTGCAGCAGTTTTACACAAGCTTACCTTTTAATCTCAACATCAGGTTACTCATGGTTTGTTTCATTAGTTATTAGTTCAGATTCAGCTATGGTAAAATGTGTTAAAGTGGATTGCATTAGTTTGTGTCTGTTTTAATCTTCTCAGGTTAGTTTTCTATGTGATACACATCTCTTGTTTCAGATCAGGTCTGGTAGACATTTACTACTGGTATCTGTGAACACGTCTGTTTTGGCTGTCTTAAAAAATTTACATATTTTTGCTTGTATGTTTAGCTACTTTATAAATTGCTGGCATTGGCAACAATAAACAAGGATATTTCCCATGCAATCATAAAAATCACTGTGTCATTGACTGTAGAATGCTATATGAGCCCAACAGATAGTGATTTTTTTTTTTTTTTACATTAAAAAAACAAAAAAAAAAACCTTCACTTTTCTGCAACTCTGTTAACTCACTCTTCTTTTGAATTAACCCCACAGATTTACAGTGCTTTTCTCCCATGGCAATGCAGTTGACCTCGGCCAGATGAGCAGTTTCTACATCGGCCTTGGCACTCGTATCAACTGCAACATCTTCTCCTACGACTACTCAGGCTATGGCGTCAGCACTGGCAAGCCCTCTGAGAAGAATCTGTATGCAGACATAGACGCCGCCTGGCACACCCTGCGTACACGGTATGTGATGATACAACTGGCCCGAATGTGTCCTTCAAGGCATAATTTATTATCCCAGATTAACTTGTTTTGTCAAGATGGATATGATTCAGATCAGATAATGTTTAAAATGTGTCTGAGTTAAAATATGCATTTGCTTTTTGTAGTACTAAAACAAAAAAAAAAGGCAAGAAATGAAGATAAACTTAAAAGAATCAAAGATGATGTGAAGAAGGGGTGAATGAAGGTGGCAGAGGTTGTGATCAGGACAGAGCTGGAATGAAGAGAGTTGAACAGAGTGGGGACAGATGCTATGGGAATAAAGAAGAGTGAGATGGCTGGATGAGGGAAGGCTAAGGGGTGATGTATCTCAAGGGAGTTGCAGGGTGATGAAGTGACTCATTAGCAGAAGTGGTGCTCTTTTAATGCAGTTGTAGCCTCAGGATTACGAAACAGAGCACTGACGAAAGGTTGGCTCATGTAAAGCCATAGTTGTGTGTGAGTCGGTCTTACCTCGAACTTTAATTTCAGCATGTTAAACCTGTTCAGATTCTTTCTGAAATACACCAAAGTTCCCCTGTTAAAGATGAATCCCACTGGTAATAAACTTTTATATTTCTGCTTTTAAAAAATGATTTTCGTTTAAATGTATGGGCTGGTGTAAAGTAAAAGATTGATTAATTGAGCTACTAATTGATGCGAAATAAAAATGGATCTGAATTTTGAAAATGGTTTAGTCATTTTTGGTGATTATTAAAAAACAAACGTTTGGCGTTACGCCCGAGGGGGAAAAAACTCCTGGAAAAATAACCAAATTGAAGTATCAATAATTATTAGTACTCCAAAGCTAAAAATTTGTAGGTTTAGTGGCTGTTTATAGCACTACTCTTCTTCATCTGTATTATAAGTTTATTTTTTTGTGTTTGGTTCTAATCAGGTATGGCATAAGCCCAGAAAATATTATCCTTTATGGACAGAGCATTGGTACAGTTCCCACTGTAGACCTGGCGTCACGGTATGAGTGTGCCGCCGTGGTTCTTCACTCACCTCTAACATCTGGCATGAGAGTGGCGTTTCCAGACACAAAGAAAACCTACTGCTTCGACGCTTTCCCCAAGTAAGTGTCTCTGCAGTGTCTTCGTACTCTTTGGTATTATTAAAGCCTATTCAAACATTTTAGACTTATGAAGCTCTTCATTACTTTCACATATAAAACGCTGTGTCCAAGAATTTGTTGTGTGAACAAAATATAAGCGTAAGAAAATGCATGCATGGATGATGTGTATTGATTTTGCATTTCACTGCGTTGTCCAATTAAAATTATGCGTTTGTTAGACTGCAGTGAATATTTAATTAACTGAGGCTATCATTCTTGTAAAAGCTGTGTTTTTATTTGCTACAATACAATCTTTATATTTTCCTCTGTGTGCTCATCCATTTCTCCTCTTATCTCTCGGTCTCATGATGTCTCTAAATAGGGTGTTTAAACACGATGCACACAAAGAAAATACACAATCGTTGTACTCTTTGGCTGCCTGTTGCCATTTTCACATTATTATTAATCTTTCAACAGAAAAGCATAATTCCCACTTAGACTCATAAAAGTGTCTTTTGGTCCAAGAGAAACATTTGTGCTGAAAGAAGAGCTTCTCTTCTTTTAAAATGCTGTTTGAATTCTTTCATTTTATGTATTTATTTACAGTGTCATCACTTTAATTTTTTTGGAAACTCATATGGACCTATAGATGCTTTGACTGGAAATTCATGAAGGCGAGGCCTTATGTGTTAATTACAAGCCACGCTGTGCAATATGGATGTAATAAACTTGTGTAGGACATCGAGGTTGATGCTTGTAGACGGGACGATTGATAATACCAACTGAATTGTAGGTTATGACTCATGTCTGATATTCCTCTGATATGAACATGGACTGGGATTTTATATAACTGACACTGTATCAATTTGGCCTCAGACTTTGGATGCAACTTTGAAGTCATACCCATAGATATGACCACAATTTGTTCATGTTATTAATCTCCGGTCTGGGACAGCCAGGCTGTTTTCATTCACCCAGATTCATATGAAAACAGTGTCATAGAAATGTGTCCATATAATTAGAGTACACTGCATTTAAGGTAGTTTTTGTCCAACAATATCTATCTCATTTAGTAAAAACAGTTAGCTGCTGCTCTTATGTCTCTTTTTGAAAAAAGGGATATATTTTTTTAACAGTATATATTTTTAGAAATCTTTGTTTTGTCGTTTAAATGATAAACCAAAATCTGCGTGGCTTACATTAGGCAGCTTTTTGATTGACTTTCTATTAAATTCAAATCTTTCACAGAAATCATAAATGATCTCCGTGATTGTATTTTTCCCCCCCAGAACAATACTATTGACATTTTTGCATTAAAAAAAATGTCCATCAGTATGTATTAATTATTACAGTTATTTAAAAATAAAAACTTAACTAGAAATAGCTTTCCATGTTTTCCTCTTTCCACACTGCCACACGCAGCCTGTGAAACATCTTATATCATCCAGTCACTCTCGCAGTCGACAGTGTGATCCATTTAAAAACTGCACCTATCACCTGTTCCCTATCACTTTGTGTCTCATATTTCTGGCCCTTTTCTACCTACAGTACCAGTATTCTGATATTATTAGTCTCTCTGTTAACTTGTACTTTTGAGTCCCAGTACTTGCCAAAGACTCCTCTAAAGATTTTTGTTCAGTTATAACCCCTTGTCCTGCCACACATGGGTGTGCAGTTGTAGTGTGGGTGTTCACTCTAATGTGTTGTTACAGTTCTTTTATTTTTAAACTCTGGCCCCAGAACAATTCTCTTGGCCACACAATAAGGACTCAGAGTGCTGCTATGATTAGTTTGTTTCTATCCCTTCTGTTCTTGTTGTCAGTTCAGTGTTGGCGTCTGAGTTTGATGAAGGTCAGTAGCAGCCGACGCCAGCCTTAATGCAGGAGCTAGTCTCAGATGGTATAAGTGGGCGAGGAGCAGAGGTGGCAGGAAAACCAGGGAATGCCTCATTGTGTGGGTAGTGAGTTGCAAAAGCCTGCACTCTTCACCCTTTGTTCAGACTCAGATTTGACAGCTGCCCCCTCTCCATGCGTCTGTATCTATTTCTACTATTTACCGTGTAAAACTCATCTTTATGGCATAATATCATTTGATTAGAATTTCAAGATTTGACCATTGTGTCTTGTGTCTGCAAAGATTTTGTAAAAAATAGAGATGTCATTAGGCAAGAAGTAATCTGTATGTTATTTGTTGTTAGTATTAACTAAACAAATCCAAAAACTTAAATCTGTGATGCAGCTATGAGCAGGTCAGCTCGTATATAACCCAAATCTGCACTTAATAGAAATTAACAGCATCCAAGAAATAAAGCTATTAATTGTTAATCACTGACATGGCGCTATTAAAAAAATAATACATATGTTTTAGTGCACAAAATAAATTACTGTTAAATTAATTCTGCATTAAGATACTTTCATTAATCTAAAATATTTTACTTTTTCGACCAAGCCAATTGAACCAGTTGGCTTTTTTTAACCTGATCTCTAATGTTAGAGCTGTATGAATAAGTGCGTCCTGTTTCTAAGCTTTCTCTGTTTCTAAATCCTTTGCTTTCCTCGCTTTCCATTTCAGCATTGAAAAAGTGTCCAAAATCACTTCTCCGGTGCTCATCATCCACGGGACAGAGGACGAGGTGATTGACTTTTCCCACGGCCTGGCCTTGTTCGAGCGTTGCCCCAAGGCCGTGGAGCCTCTCTGGGTCGAGGGAGCGGGACACAACGACATTGAACTATACAGCCAGTATCTGGAGCGCCTGCGCCGCTTCATAGGACAGGAGCTGGCGGTACAGCACGGCTGACCTTCACCACTAGAGTCACCATCTTCATAATTACCACATTTCCTGGTCCACTCAACGCCTCACCTGTTTGTGTCCAAGATAGTGAGAGAAATCATCTGAACCGTCTTAACCGTCTTTCTTCTCACCATTGCTACTAGGACTGTAACGAGTGCACATACTTTAATGGTTCATTTTCAGGATGCAGTTTACCTTTAATGGACTCGCGGATCATTTGGACACAGAGGAAAAGAGGCGTCTCGTCATAATCACCGTGGAGACTGTTGGGGGTTTTTGTTTGTGTCTTTTAGCAGAAACTTTTAATACTGCAGCTGCTATATATTACATGACCGCAGATGTTTGCCCATACTGTGCAATAACATGAAAAAGAGGGAAAGTCTTTCAATGATAGATGAAAAACAGAACAACAAACTGATGACATCATGGTCCATCTGGAAAGCTTCTGCCACCCTTTACAGCATACAGTTTGAGTGTAACTTTAATTTCGGCTCGCACCTTTTTATTAGAGGACTCTCTATACTCTGGTTTGTGTTTGTTTGCTCTTTACAATAAATTAGTTGCACCTGTATAGTTAAATGGAAACCAGTTTAAAAAAACATTACGATATATCGAGTTTTAAAGGTGTTCATTTACCTCCCTTTATTTGGTGTAGCATCGGACTGCATTCTATTTAAAATTGTTTCTAACATGCACTCGTGCAGGTTTAGGGGTGGAAGAAACTGGTGACTGGTATGTAATCTTGGGTAAAAAAAAAAAAAAAAATGAAAACGATGCTAACATAAATATGAGGTTGTATTTTGAGTCTTTAATTTTGCTTTTAATGTACTGAACTTTTTGCTCAGGTAACTTTTAGCCATTAGATTCTGTGTTCCATAACTCTTTAATAGGCATTCAGTTAAAGCTCCTCAGATGCTTTGAGCAAAGATTCCCAATAGCAAGTTCACCCAGCCTGAAATCTTTGATTATAACAAAGCATTCAACCAAACTTTGATCCTAAATCTGAGATGCAGTCCAGACCTCGTTGAGCCGTTGATGCCCCTAACTTTTCTCTGTAACACATCTGTGTCTCACTGGTGCAGTGGGATTGGCTGTGTAAAAGATGAAGAGGCTCAGAAGGAAAATTCCTCCAGTTCTTTTATTTAATGGAATGTCTATGAGTCCATTATCCCTGTCCATTTTGTTTTAGTATTGTTTACGCCTCACACTACTGGGTCACAGCTGTCGACCACACTCCTGTTCCTTTCAGTGTCTGGAACAGGAGAGCAACACTAAAATGAAACAGGTCACGGTTACGTGCATCCTGTTTTTAATCTTTATCTTTATTTCTTCAGAACTTTTAGACACCCATATTACTCAACTGCACCTGATCATGAGGATTTTTTTTTTCCTCCTCCTTCTTTCAGGGTAGGTAGTGAGAGAGAACTGATTCAGGTCCACATTCTGGACCGGAAACATCTGTTTAATCACAGTACAGCAATATGTGCTGGGGTTTGGGTTTTATTTATTTTTTTACATGTTAGCAGATTTATCAAAGAGTTTAGCAGGAAGACTAATACTTTCATCTTTTGAAGTTTGACAGTGTTGACTTTTTTTTTTTTGGTCAAACATGGCATTACAATTGACTGCCATTCTGTGCTATGGTGGCAGGAAACACTAAACATCAAATAGGATTTGTGTTGCAGATCATCTCTTTTCAAGTCTCTCATTTATCCTTTATTACAGCTGCTTATATTATTATTCTGTCTATGCATACAAAACCTGCATAACGGTTAAAGGGGACCTTTTATGCTTTTTCCTCGTGTATGTGGTAGATCTATGGTTAAATATCACCAAAGGTTCAAACGATCCAGTGAGTCGAGCTCAGACTTCAGACTGCTCAAAGATGCTCAGGTTCACATTTCTTCTCCGTACTCTTGGCTCTGTGTGATGTCAGTGAGAGCCAAGTATGTTTGTTATGATCTTCTCAGAAACACAGATATGTTCCTGAGCACAGAAACCCAACCCGCCTGCTGTTCAGGGACAGCCAATCAGAAACCAGGGTTGCCGCGCTGAGCTGATGCACTAAGATCTCGAATAAGAGAAATAAGGATTGTTTTTGACTGTGGACTATATTAGAACCCAAGAATAAAAATATGGAGCTGGAAAGGAGCATAATGGGTCCCTTTTAAGTATTTTTTACTTAAGCATATCTTCTTAGTAACTCTTGATTTTGCTATACTTACATGTTTTACAGTCTGTTTTCTATCTACTGGTAATATTTTTGAACTGAAAAGTCAAGCATGTTGTTTTGCAGTTAAAAGATCTCGCTAAATATCACTAACCAGTGTACAGGAAACTGTCCTATCCTGCCTCGTATTTTCTTGTGATGAAGAGAAATGGTGCAAAATGATACTAAATATGTAATTGAACCCTGTTCAGGTCACTGTAGGTGGCTCATAAAAGAAAAAATGATTCTTTATGGGTTTGTTTAGCTTTTTTTAAAATTTTACAACATTTTGTCACAAAATCCGTATGTTTTTGTTGATGGTGCCCACAGCAGACCACCAAAGTTTTAAACTATAACCAAAATTGTAATATTTACGATTTAAATTGTAAATGAATCAAGTGTTTTTGCTTAAGTGAACTGTTGTATTTGAACCTTAGGAGCGAGTGTTGCATTATTAGGCTTATTAGATGAAAGCTCAGATTAGAGCTATTCTAAAAAAAAATGTTGAAGATAAAATTTTTAAGCTTTTGCTGTCGATGTTTAAACCAAAGGTGGTTTTGTGTGTGTGTGTGTGTGTGTGTGCTTTATCCAGTTTACCTGCTGTTTATGTTTTGTATCTTATATAAAGATGTTCAAACTGAATTTATTTTATCATCTTTTACCTATCTTCACATTTGGATACAGATTCATTGTAAATGTCTCCACTTGCTAAATAATGGTGTTTTATCATGTCACGTTTGCTTTTAAATGTGCAGGAACAGAATATGAATTTCATACAGTAACCCAATTGGGATTTTTCTTTTCCCAGCTGTTTATAATTTCTCATTTGTGCAGCACTTCACCAAAGTAACAGAGCAAAACCATGTGTGTTTGAATATGTTTATGTGGAGTGATGAAAGAAAACGAAAGAGCGGTTTCATGCCGACACATGAAAAGCTTTTATTGAAATGTGTGGATTTCTGCTGAGGACTGTTGCGATGCAGTTCTGGGTATCATTTTTGTCATCAAACATTCTTATCGATTGTTTATTATACTGACAGTTTTTTAGTTTTGAAAGATTTTCTTTTTTTTCCCCATGAATTAAAGAGAATAAGTTAATAAATCATAACCAGAAGTTGATATCAAATGTGACTCTTTCCATCTTTTTAACTTCAAAAAAAAAAAATTTTCAGTCTACGTATCTTTGCCTAAATCTGCTAGAGAAGAGTGTTTTCCACAGCGCTCTGTTGTGTGTGTGTGTGTGTGTGTGTGTCTCATTCAGTCCCTGATTTTCCAGTCATGGCAAACCTGGCACTCGCTGAATAAAGACCTGTCTGTAGTGAAAAGCCTCATGGGGCTGAACAAGGAAGATCCAAGAATGGCTCGGGTGAATAAATGACGGAAGAGAAAATGAGTCTTTAATTGCCTGGTGTTTTCTTTTTTTTTGACTCTCCTGTAGGATAATGAGTTGGACGGGCTTGTTAGCGTCTATGCCAGCAGAGGTTCAAGTCGTGTTTTAATTAAACCAGTACAAGGACTCGGGTCTGTCCCAGCCTCCCCTCACTGTCTGCTACCGCGTTGAGCTGTGGGGAAACAGACAGATGGATCATAAGCTGAATTCATGCTCCTCCCTCTGAACACACACTTGCCAGCTCTTTTTCAGTGGACTACATAAACAATCTAATGTCTCACTCAAAGGCTTTTACGGATTAAAAGCAGCTGCAGCAGTGCGTCCCTCTGTGTATGGCAAAGTACCACCCCTCCACGCTTTCATCCAGCCATGAGCAGCAGATCTGTGACACTAAAATGTATTAAAAGATTGCATATGTGCATGGCCATGAAAATCTGTAACTCAAATAATCAGAGCTGCCTTTAAATGTTCTTAACTTGAGAATTGTATTGAAGATTTAGACTGTACTGTATATATTAGCGTGCACGAACAGCGGCCAGCACATTTCAGTCAGTGTAGGTTGCCTGAATGTCAGATAACTCATCTGTCTGGATGCTTTATCAGCTTCAGGATAATAACGTTCACTGACGTGACATTTAAAATAGCACAAAATTTCCTGACAGGCACATACCTGATAACTAATGATCCTCCACTGAGGCAGTGTCTTGTCAGCCTACACAGAGGCCTTCGACATGTCTGCATACAAACTACAGAAATTAATAGTTCCAGTTCTGCATGTTTCTTTCAGACTGCGTCCAGCATGCCTGCTGTGGTTCTCATTACTAAGCATGCAATGGAATCTTCTTTTATTTGTAGTTTGTTGTTTTGTGCATTTTGTTGTACGCTTGCTGGTCACTTTATTAGGTACTGGCAGCATGAGATGACACCTCCATCCCATTCAACTTGCACAGGTAGAAAATCTCCAGGATGACACATCCATCTGTGCCTTTGTGACAAGGTTTCTGTGTCCCAGCAGTGTCAAGAGTGTGGAGGAGATATCAGGAGATAAACGGTTGCACATGGAGACTCGGACAGGGCTGTAGAAAGGGTTCAACCCAGCAGCAGGACCGATATGTGTTCCTTTGTGTGAGGAGGAACAGGAGGAGCATAGTCAGGGTTGGAAAAGGACCTCTAGCAGGCGGCTCATTTGCATGTTTCTGACCAAAATGTCACAAACAGATTCCACGAGGGTGGCGTGAGGTCTCGACATCCTTTACTGGGACCTGTGCTCACAGCCCAGCACCGTGCAGCTCAACTGGCATTCCCTTGAAAACACCAGAACTGGCGGGCTTGCAGGCCCTATTTCACACACACTTAGGTGACATAGTTTATTACTTAGGCCCCTCTCATAATCTTAATGATCATGACACCCAAACACATTTTTTGACTGTTCTTTTTGTTTCGTTTTCTATTGCCTCTTATACAGTGACTGTTTTGAACAAGTAGACTAGTCTTTGCTCTATTCTTTTTTTTTTTTTGATGTTTTGACTAAAAAAAGAATTTGGATTCTTTCATTTGGAGTTGGTCTCTGATGTTCAGCCCGTCGATTAAACGAGTCCTTGAAACAATAAAGCGCACCCCCCCTAGGAAATCTACAAAGACAACTTAACCCATACATCACACTTGCTATTTTGCTTTGCAGTATTGGCATCTCTGATGTTTAAAATGTAAACACTATTGTTTTTTATGAGCAAGCTGAATCTTACTTGCATCTGCTGTGTCATAAAGGCTTGTGAAACCACAATATTTATAAGTTTACTTGTGCCCATCTTTCACAGTAAAACCTGTGAAACCTGTTTGGTTATACAACTTTTCAGGAATTCAAAGACAAAGTACCAGAGTTTCAGGGAAGGAAGGTCACGACTGCTGCATTCAAGTCAGCAGAAATGTTTCCCACTCAGCAAAATGACTTGGGCTCTGTCCAGAACAGCAATGTCAGTCCTAACAGAACAGAGCATGTGGGCCATCACAGCACAAGAGTAAAAATACAGATGTGAGACTGTCTTAATCCTTATAGATGAGAAAAAAAAAAGAAGCCACTAGACACAATGGACAGTGATAATAATTTATTTATTCAGATAGAGTCTTTGGCAGCGGAGAACAAACACTGAGGGTGATTTAATGAAAACATTTTCACTTGAAGTTGGGTGTTTATCTGCAATTGAGTGAGAGTGTTGGTGATACTGCTGTGAAATTTGGGAATGTGTTCGTGAGACGAACAGATGGGAGTTTACGGTGTTAAAATGGGTTTGGCTTCAGCGTGTATAATGAAATGAAGTATCCCTAAAAATTTATCACAGTAAAAATCTGGCGCTGGCCGTATTTGTGTGTGTTCGTTTTGTTTTAAATGACACTCTGACATAGTTAGCATTTATGTTAAAAATTCTCTGTCATGCTTATATATATATATATATATATATATATATATATATATATATATATAGTGTTACAAAAGCATATAAAAAGCAACAAAATAAAAAAAAAGTAACTCATTGGTGAAGAGGGAGTAAACTACTTAACAAGGCAGTTTGCTCACTCTCCTATATTCACATCCCATTGGCATCTGCTACCAACTGTCAAGTGCAACTCGATAGTTCATATAATGAAGGGCAAAGAGGTACAAATACGTTCCATTTCTTGTACAACTTTTCTTTTCTGTAGATCTGAGCATCTTTCTAGATTACAAAGCAGCCAGAATTCTCTTGACCCCCAAAAGATAGGGCAGGTAAGGCCATTTCAATATTTGCAAAGGACTTGATAAAACCAAGTTCTGGAACCAATCAGAATGCACAAAATGCTGCATTCGTCACACAGCTCACAATATGGTGCAGAACACACACACACACACACACACACACACACACACACACACACACACACACACACAGTGCATGAGCCAGATGTAGCTGTCCTGACTAGGGAAAACAATGGCATCACAGCTTCTGTCAATTAATAATATCATTCAGAATACTGTTAGAGGTCCATTCATTCATGAACAAAGGCAACAGTCCACATCTCCTTCCACTATTCCACTGGCCATCTTCTATTTCTGCATTCAGCACTCTTCTATTAGGAAGAAAGTAAAGCTTGAGCTACACATAAATCACAGGACTTTAAAGAGTTCATTCAATATCAGAATACTGTTGGAGGTCAGGAGTTTGGCTGCTCCCATAATATGTGCAAAAAAAAAAAAAAATCTGTTGTTGTACAGACTTCAGGCCACTTGGGGTCACCGTTTCACTTGGTCACAGGTATTACAATAGCGTAATCCGTCCGGCACAGCAGTCACATTACACATCCATGGACCATATTAAGGCTGGGCGAGGGATGGCACAGTTCAGGATGAGATCTGACTGGCAGGATGAGAGTCAAGAGTCTGAAAGCTCACTGGGATCCACCTTGGATCATACAGAGCTTCCTATCCATTTATATTTCCATCCATCATCATGTTTTGCCTTGGGTTAGTGGCGAAAGGGCTGGGTCACTGCAGTCCAGGGTCACAACGTGACTTTGCTGAGTCTAAGCGAGAGGCTTGAGCGGTGCTGGGCGCGTGGGAGTGTGGAACTACACCGGCTACGCAGCTGCACAGGCCGACCCGCTGAGCCTCGCACCCGCAGCAGGAAGTCAAAGTTAGCTGTTGTGTTCATGGCGTAAAAAACGTTACGCGTTGTCTGGAATCACCAGTTCTGAAAGAAATCAAGCACATGACAAAAAAAAACCAGGTAAAATTTACTGTCAATTATGTCATTTTCATGACAACACAGAGGACACTGTGGTTGAGCTTGAAAATAGCGGGTCAGTGAAAAACCTAGAAGTTAAAATGCTGAATTGCAAATATAGAAATGGTGCATCAAAAGTCTGAATAATAAGGGTATGCATAAATATAAATTAATCACCTGGGAGGAACCACAAATTTTAAAGTACATGTTTTACCTCTCTCCTCTGAGATGACTTGCACCAGCTCATATCCTTCCTCCGGCTCCACCTCCAGGTTGTGCTTTGCCATTGCTCTAGCAATTACAGCCGGGGTCTTATCTTGATTGGTCAGCTGTTTGTAGGACAGATGGATTAAGTTATATTTAACATAAACTGTGAAACATTTACACATGTAGCACCTCACAAAAATATAAATATTTATTCACCAGTATGCTCTTGTACAGATTCCCGTTGCCGTGTTCCAGACTGACTCTTATGATGCATGCGTCCTGGGCCTGGGTGTTATAGGTCAGAGTTTGACTCGGGGAACTGAGGAGACAGGGGGGTGAGGGAGATGGAGCGTCTGTGCATACAGGGAGGCCCAGGGAGGAAGGGAGATGTAGGAATCATGGAGACACTGGCTGTCGATGAGTTTGTGTCCATAGAGTGGAGTGAAGTACAGGAGGATGATTCTGATAGCTGGGAGGCACAAGGAAAACAAAATTAAATTGCATTTTGAATTGGATAAGCAGAAGAAACTGTAAGGGTAGGCAGATATATAAACTTGTATTAAAAAACGTTTGGGGGAGAATTTTTAAGGTTCGTTATCTATGCAGAGAGTGCATTATGTCATCATCATCGCAGAATCTCCAACATCTGTTTTATTTTGCATCATCACTGAAAGCTGAGCCTACTGCTACAGTTAAAGGTATCAAAAGAGTCATAGCATATACACTCACTGGCCACTTTGTTAGGTACACCAGTTCAACTGCTCATTTATGCAAATATCTAATCAGCCAATCACATGGCTGCAACCCAGTCCATTTAGGCAAGGTGGAGGCAACCTGCTGAAGTTAAAACCAAGCATCAGAATGGGGAAGAAAGGTAATTTAAGGGACTTTGAATGCATGGATGTTAATGCCAGAAGGCTGGTCTCAAGATTGCAGAAACTTCTGATCTACTGGAATTTTCCCACACAACCATCTCAAGAGTTTACAGAGAATGGTCTGAAAAAGAGAAAAAGAGTGGCAGTTCTCTGGGAATACCTTAGTCAGCCAGCCTGCTTCAAGTTTAAATGAAGGCAACAGTAACTCAAATAACCATTCATTACAACCAAGGCACGCAGAAGAGCATCTCCGAACACACAACAGGTTGAAGCATGAAGCAGAGGGGCTACAGCAGCAGAAGACCACACTGGGTGCCACTCCTGTCATCTAAGAACAGGAAAGTGAGTCTACAGTTCATACGAGCTCACCAAAATTGGATAACAGAGGACTGGTCTGATGGTCAGACTGGACTGGTCAGAATTTGGTGTAAAAACATAAAAGTATGGATTCATTCTGCCTTGTATCAACAGTTCAGGGGGGTGGTGGTGTGATGGATATTTTCTTGGCACACTTTGACCACCTTAATACCAAACTGAGAATTGTTTAAAAGCCACAGCCTACGTGCCATGCCACAAAGGTCAAATCATCTCAAACTGGTTCCTTGAACATAACACTGTACAGTCACCGGATCTCAGTCCAGAATGAGGAATGTTTCAAGCAACTAGTTGAATCTCTGCCACGAAGAACTAGGGCAGTTCTGAAGGTGAAAGGAGGTCAAACACAGTGCCAGCGAGGTGTATCTAATGAAGTGGCCAGTGAGTGTACATAGACAGTGAAAACCCACGTTAAAAAAAACCCAAAACATTTATTTGTGTATTTTTACAGAACATTTTATCTGTTTCATTACAACCCACCTTGTTTTGCTGGGAGTCGGAGGCGTGAGTTGGGGTGACGAGTCCCTCACTGTCCGATGGACTGCTGGAGTCACTGGAGGACACACTGACTGAATCCATGCTCTCTCCTGAGCTGCCAGTAGGGGGCGAGCGTGGCATCTCTCTGACTGGAGAACTGGCTGAATTACTGTCTGTTCCCAGAAAAAGCCTGAGCAGAAAATTAAGCGAGTTGTTAGATAATAAGCAGTTTAATTTCTTCATTCTATTCTGGACAGGACTCGTCTTTATTAGCTTCTAAAAATGTCTCCTTTCTGACTGTACTTACAAGCTAAGCCTCTTCACCATGCTTTTTCGAGGTTTGGATAAAGTTGGGCTGCTGTCACCAAGGCCTTCAATCTCACAAGATAAGACATAGCTGCAAGAAAGAGCACTAATGTTAAACCTTCAAGATAAAAAGAATAAATTAAGTGCACAGCGGTTTTAGGAACAGCATTTTCAGTAAGAGTGAAGCAGAGAGATGGTCAGAGAGGACAAGAAGGAAGGGGGGGCTCAGGGAACAAAACAATAATTACAATAGATCAGTAGGAAGTAAAGAAATGATATCAAATTGGCAGGGACAGATGAGAAAAGGGAACAAAGCTACTCTGGTATATTTGTGGGTGAACAATAGATCCAACAGACCATGAGTCATGCACTAATTTGCTTATTATCAAATGGATAATGGTACAATGGAAATAAAACAGTATTCAAAGTGAAGAAACTGTACCTTTCTTCCTCGCTGAGCTGAAGCTGGCTCTTAAACCAGCGAAGGAAAGCTGGGTCTGCAGTCAGACAGTAGCTGTTACAGGCCGACTGGAGCAGCTTGATCTGAGCTATCACCTCAAACTCCTGCAGAGACGGGAAGAAAGTTGCCCATGTTAGATATGTTTAAATTGAAATAAATACCACATGTCAAATGGGCTCTTCATGTGAGCAGCAGTCATGGTAAAATCATGTCAAAAAGAGGCAGACCGAAGCTACACCCACCCTGCGTCTCTTCTCAAAGTTGATCAGACCACCCTGTGGAAGACAAAGAGCACGCTGTCAGAGCCGGGACATCACATACCAGTGGTTGCTTAGACAAACAGCATTAGGTGGACCACTCCAAAAATGGGCCGACAAAATTCCTCATGCACTTATGGAAACTTGCGCCCCACTTTCTGACAGACAGACTCTCAGATCTAGAGAGCTGTGTAAACTTGGCAGACACATCCTCTCAAATATTCAAACATGCACACACAATCAGCAGGTGTTTTTTACCTCCACTAGGTCAGGCAGGGCTGTATCCAACATGGTGAGGTCAGTTAGAAATGTCCCCAAGTAGGGTATCGTTCCTTGCATTGCTCCCTGCAATTAATGCAAGTAAATTTAATGAGATGCTGCAGTAAAGTCAGATGTTTAGTTACACTTTGTTCTTTGCAAATGGCAACGATAACAGCAAAGCAGACTTAATGCACGTATAGCACACTGAGTAAACAAAGTGGCTTCATCATTCTGCAGGGTCTCTCCTTCAGTTTACGGTACACTGCTTTTGAGGAATGTGTTGTTTAAATTATAAAGCTCCATTTTAGCGCCTTTCAAGAAGATCCACTTGTTTGGCATTTGTTTCTAAAGTTCTTAGTTAGCCAGTGTTTGTCTCACCATTTCCTTCTGCAGCTGTAGTCTCTTGTGGGTACGTTTCTGGTGATCCTTGGCACAACTCTCAAGACTGGCAAACTTAGAAGTACCTTCCTGTAGGGCAAACCAAAAAAAAAACAGAACATTTATTTATTTATATTATATATATATATATATATATATATATATAAAACTCTGGTTCTTAAGATTCTAACCATTGAATGATTTTTCAGGATTTCCAGATTGAGTCTCAAGTCTATGAGAGTAACAGATGGTTGCTAAACATAAATGAAGCCATTCATAAGCTTAATTAGACATGAAACAAACAAACTCACCCTCATGAGTAGCTCTCTGCTGGTCAGGTAGTTGTTGTGGTCCGAGAAAATGTCTGAGAGTTCCTCAAATATCTGCATGCTGTCTCTGCATCAAGAACAGATTCGTGTCAGCTAATGTGATTTGACATAGCAGGTAAAATATGCATGCAAAATACACAGAAGAATCGGCCTTTTGGCAGATTTCTGCAAGACCTTGTTACTATCAAAACCAGCGGAGATTATCTGCATAGTTGAGAGTTTGGAGGCTTACTTGTGCACGCAGGCCCATACTCTTTTCAGTCTGTACAGAGGATTGGACTGCAGTGCTGACACAATGGCTCGCAGAGATGAGAAGTTTTTACGTATTCTGCACTCCTGTTAAAAGAATATGAAAGACAATCATAACTTAGATAATATTTTTACTGATTTTAAGCATTCATTTATGAGTGAGCCTGTATGTTTTGCCAACCTGTGCAATGTCTATCCAGCGCTGGATGACCCGCGCTCTGACATGTGGTCTGAGCTGTCTGTATTTCAGTATTGTGCTGACCACGCAGGCTGCAACAGCATTGAACTGTGTAATGGTGGCACGGATGGTAGGAGCGCTGTGCTTGTTGTGCTTCTTATCCCTCTGAGACCAGACAGAGCCCAGGCAATGATGGGGTACAACCTTTTTAAACAGCACCTGAAGCCCCACCAAAGAGTATGAGTATGTTAGCAAGATGACGCATCAGAAACAGGATGTAACCTGCGTAACCTTTTTCCTCCTGTTTCCATGCCATTTCCCACCACTTACCGCATCCATGTAGGTCAGTTGCTCGGCCACCAGGTCAGCGTCAAACGACAGGAAGTCCTCCTGGACCTCACTCTCCACTTCCTCCTCTTCCCCCAGGCTATATGAACTGTTGCTGTGGAAACCAGCTAAAAAGAAACAAAACAGGCACACAAAATAAATTACAAATCTGAGATAGTGAAGTGACACCGAGGATGAGATTTCAAAGGAGACCCTGTGTGCTTTTCCTGACTTTCAATTAGGCAAACAGTCCTCAGTTCAAAACAGTGGATCCTCATACTATATATGGCCTCAGAGTTTCAAATAATGATGTCAGCACATTGCTCAATGCTCACTTTTTCCACACATGATATGAAATCAAAAAAGAGAATGAATACTCATTTATCAACTCAGACTCTTTGTTCCAGCTGTGAGCTCAGAAGCCCCACTTTCTTTGTATGAGGGGCAACCAATCAGAGGAAAGTTAGCTTAAAGGGAGGGGCTTAATGGACTGGCCCAAGGCCCAGAACAAGATAAAGAATGATTATTTTGAACTGTGAATCATGCAAGGCCTTTCAAAAAAATAAAAATAATTTTTAAAAAAAAGGAGGTACCATCAATGTCATCCATGCTGGCCTGAGCCTGCAGCTGCTCCAACAGACCCTCTGCCCTTCTAAGAGCCTCTGAGCCTGGCAGAACCTTGCGTAAGTAGTCCATTACTCTGTGTAGACAGGGGTAGTCCGGAGGTTCCTGAAAGTCTTCAGGACACTGATCAAGCCAGGCACGAAGGATAGAAGCCAAGGCACTGTGGAGAGAGCCGGTAAACATTTTAGAGAGCTGGCAATGATAGGTGAACAGGTGCAGTTAGTCGGCAATACTCCTCAAAGTAACATTGAAAGTTGCCCATATGGAACTGATGGTGATGCACATATGAAACGTTTGCTCACTTTCTGATGGCTCCGTTGGTTTCAGAGCCTTGGCATCTGTCAGTGTCTTGCTTCTTTTCTTCCATACTTCCATACCTGCCACAGAAAATAAGAAAATGCATTTAAAATCGCCACAAATAGTCAGTGTGTTATTTATTTCTTATTGATATATAGATCAAGTTCATAACATTTAATTTCAGCCTACTTGTCTAGCAGTAGCTGCAGTACAGTTTGCGTGCTAGCGAAGGCTCTGTAGGTGGAGAGGAAGATGGATGTGTAGGTGTGGTCGTTGTCTCCAAACGCCGTCAGTAATGTCTCCACCAGTCGCTCCAGTGTTCCAGCACGAATGCTTCGGATTTTGCAGGTCTCCAGCTGGCTCACTGTGTGGCCGGGAGGCAGGCGATCACCTTCCGCCTAAACATATACATAAACATACAACTTATATGACAAATTCAAAGAAATAATATAAATTCTCCTAATAGGGCCACCACTTCCCCACAATGCCCCTCAACATTTACTCTACAACTTTGGGGAACTCTACTGTAGGGCTAGAACACCATTCTTGTCAAAGACATTCACTCCTTTGGTGGTTTGATATTGACATTGCAGAGCGATTTGTAACAAATCCAAAATCTCCAGCAGAGATTTTCAGTGACCCCCTAGTGCCCTACGATGTGGGGTTTTGTCTTCCTGGAAGAGACCACTCGCAACAGAAATATTTCATCATAGGATGAACTCAGAACAGGGTTTTAATCATTTACAGTGAACTTTTCCTCTGAGAGGAAAAACCGCAACACAGCTACCGGATCCCATCAGTGAAACGGTCTTTCGTTTAACTTTACACCCTTCTGCAATCTATCTTTTTACACCGCTGTACGTATGTGAATAGCTGTTGCTTGCATATCCAGATTAGGGAATATTAGACTGTTTTTAATTTGAATCAGACTATATTCAGTAAAATAATTAACAAATAAATTTAAGGAATGGATTTAAGCTCTGGAAAGTTTCTGAAACAACGAGGTCCAAAAAGGGACGGAGGAAACAGTATTCTGACCTATATTTAATTTGAATTTCTCCAGATGTGTCCGACTATTGTGTCTACAGGGAAATAGAATGAGTGGCTGCAAAACAGACAGGGAGAGAGAGTAAGGGGTGGCACAAGGCCGAGAGAGAGAGCTTGGTGGAGTTAGCACGCTACAACAGGAAACGCTCCAATCTGCTTTTAATCACAGCGAAGCCCCTCCTCCACCATCCCTCCAGACAGAGAGGAGGACAGCGGCAGAGCCAACTTCTCCCACCAGTCCCCTCTGATAACAGTTTAGAGCACACAAAAAGTATGATTATTTATCCGTGTGGGGCAATCCACTGTACAGTCGCAGGCTTCAGTGTCACAGTGCGCGCAACTATGCAGAGTTTCAGACCAAATCAACACACACACACACTCTAAACAAAACATGAGTGCAGGCCTCAAATTGCGCCAACTGTAACTGCTTTTGTTCCCGTACAATCAAGTGTTTATAGTAAATATACTTGTCTCAATAGGGAGATCTCTCTATTCTACTCTACTCAATAGAGAGCACTGCATAAAATACCCATGTTGTTTTAATTAGCTCTAATACAGCTTACACCATTGTCAGTACATCAAGGCAGTCTTATAGCCTGACAGCAGAGATCAGTTTATTCTTTATGTGCCAGTTCTCATCCCTTATGTCAGCTGCACAGATGCAAACACAAGTTCTTGACTTATCTTATAAACAGAAGAAAATCCTTTGGCTTTCACTAACTCACAAGAGAAACTAAGGATAATGCACCTAATTACCCCCTCTGTGCAGTATAATAATGCACTGTGTAACATCTTATTATGGAGACATAAACAGCTCCACGGAGGAAACAGCAATGCCTTATAGTCACTGAAAAAAAATGCACAACTCAGGGAAAAGCCTTTAATACTCCCCTTTTTGTCACACCAGCGTTTTGTAAAACACTGTAAGCTGTGCAGGGGAACGAGCGGCTTTGTTGGCAGCTCGGAAAGTCAGGAAATCACATGCTTTGGCTAAACAGTCCAGTTCTGGCGAAACTGTTTGCTTTCAGCAAGCAACTAAAAAGGTGTTGTCTCAACAGGGAGATTTATAGCTCAAATGTTAAAACAATAAGAGTCCCGGTGGAGCACAATGCTGAGAGACGCCCCACAACTGAGAGAAAAGCTGTTTCAGACAATACAGATTAGGTTTTTTGTTTTTTTAAGGTCAGCGGTCTGAACACAGATAAATAGACTGCTTTTTTTTTTTTAAGCCATCTGGACATGATATATTCTAATCCAGGCATTGTTCACTTTATACTATTCACTTTTTAAAATCAGCAAGAAGCTGAGAATGGAGAAAAGTAGGTTAAAATTTTAACTATTAAAGTAAAATGGTTTTCCATGTGTATTTGCTGAGGGTTTGAAGCTTAACTTGTCTCCTTTTAGAAAAACTTTGATCAACTTTGATTCAGTCACACTGTGAGACATCAGATGGGCCTACTCACCCCCAGCCATCTCGCCCCCTTATTGGCCGCCTGCTGAATCTGGACCCTCTTCAGTGTCACGTTGTAGATGGCTCCATCCTCAATTTCCTCCCCCAGTCCTGCACTGAGCTCTGAAAGAAGAATATTAAGGAAAATATTATTTAAAAAAAAAAAAAGAATCAAGACAGGAGAACTGTGTTGAGGCTTCAAAAATAACTGCAGGCTGCAAAGCTAACCTACACAAATGTAACTTAAATAGTTTAACAAAGATGGGAATTGACTTTTTCTGTATGAGAAAAGCAGAAGGAAGAGGGGAGGAAAAACACAAAAAAAACAAACAAGCACAGTGCTTTAAAAACTCAGAAGAGAAGGACTGAAGTGCAGTGTAACATCAAGAATAACCAACTCCCCAACCCCCATCCCTGCAGCCTGCCAGACCTCCCTCCCTCCTTCTCTCTCTGTCTTTACTCCCTCTTTTATTCCCAATCCATCTCTTTCATGATGTCCCTGCATCTCTGGAGCTGAAGTCAGAGCTGGACTGCTTTCCCTGAGCTCACCAAAGCTGTAGATAAGAGCCAGGATGGGTGAAGTCTCTTGAACAAACACCTACATAGTAATGTTTGCATTGCTTTTTCCCCCTCCTCCATGAACATTTGTCAGTTTGTCTACTTCTACAAGTCAGTGGAGCTTGATTACAAATCAGTGTCACAACCAAATTTAGGCTAAATGGCTCCATGGACTCATATGTGCTGTGTCTGCCACTGGTTGTAAATCACAACAGCAGCGCGCATAAACAAACAGAGGGAGCAGAGTGAAATCAAAATACAAAACTGCTGCTCAGATAGCGTGTGCAAACAGAGGCTGAGACCGGCTCAGACACCAACATATGGAGACGGAGACAAAAACAGAAGGAGGCAGCGAAGGATAGGGCAAATATAAACACCACGCATGCAGTCTCATAGCCAAGTCCTCACACAAAGGCAACAGCGGCCAAGATTACTCTCACTTGTCCCACCACAAGCGTCCGCACTATTTTCAACACAGAGGAGCCGCCAGAAAAGACATCACGGGCCAAAATCTCCATTGACAGGTTCAATGGTCAGTTCTAGAGGCCAGTGGCGCTCAGCCATTACTTGGCTATGTTTGGGTTTGAACAGCAACATGTGAGGCAGAAATGAAAAGAAAGCCAAAAACAAACCGGAAAAAAAGCGAACAAAAGGAAAAAGAAAGGGAGAGAATGAGCAAAAAGGATTTTAACTGACTCTGACAGATGAAACCAGCAAGCATGCCTGTGTTACTGAAATTCAGAGGGTGCATTTGTCCTAAACATGTCTGCATGCCCATCCCATGCTGCTGTTCTCCATCTTGTCTTATGGTCAGCAACATGTTTCTATCCCTCTCCTTTTCTCTTTTTTTGGCTGCTGCCCGCTGGCTGGCACAGAGTCCGATAAATACATCAGTGTATGAGTCATGCAGTCCACACACTCCCAAAACAATAGCGGGAGGTCTCTGTGCTGGCTGGCCAGGCTGCTGAGTTCACAGTCTGCACACACACGGCCTGCTTTTTGAAAGCCACAGAGCTGGAGATATTTTTCAGAGCAGGGTTTTAAAAAACAAAACAACAAAAAACAAAAACCCTGCACTCTCTTTGTGCGTCAAGTTTGGGGCTTATTGTGTTCCCTAATACTGCATGAAAATAGAACTCAAAACAGCCAGTATTTTTCATTCACCAGAGTGACTAACACAGGATAAGTTATACTGAAAATCAGAAGAAAAAAAAATACAGGGGGTGAGTGTACAGCGGGTAGCCTACATCAAATCAAATGAGACTGGGTGAGGCGCAAACAGGGGATGTGTTGTTTACTCTGCAATACCTTGGATCGTTCAACAGAAGGTGCTCAAAAAGTGTACACAGAGGACAACAGAAACAAACATTACTCTATCTGTGCAAATAGTCTTAATCTGCACATCTGCCCATCAGCTGGGTTTGAAAGAATAACCCCAAGATAACAGTTAAATCACTGGCGTTGATCTGTTGGTTGTTGTGCATTCCTCGGCTGGACCCAGCTGGAAAGAGACTGTGATAGCCCCGGGTCCTCGATAGTTGTTCCCCTTCTGCTTTACTGTGGATCCCCCAGAAAAGGAAAAAAAATTTTTTTAAAAAAACAACTTTGCTTTTCTATCATCAGGTGGGGACAAGCTCAAGGATCCACTTCATATTCTGGAGAGCGACTTTATACTTGATCGCACCTCCCCTTCCCCGCAAGTCCAAACTTAGCGCGACATCTTTATGCAGCATTTATGTGGGTTAAACTGGATTTAAAGCCTAGTAAAAACAATTGAATCTCAGTGTTCAATTGCACCCTCACTATTCCCCTCCTCCTCTTCTTCCCTCACTTATCCGCTACTTTCCCAAGCCTACAAACACCCCCCCCCCTCCACTTTAACCTACCCCCCCTTCAAAACCACAAACAACAGAGATGTGGAAACCACCAGAGACTTTCTGTTTTCATTTTTACCATTTTAGTTTTCCAGGCGAACTTCATGGTGAGCGTTTCTCTCATGATCTGGAGACAGCATCAGAGCTCGGGAATAATCCAACAAGGACAAACGAAGATGCGCTCCTTTTAAAAAAAATTAAATTTTAGATCCTCGTTGAAAATTTTTTTTCTCCCTCACTATGCACACACACACATACACTTTGAGTCCGCTCTTTTACAAACTCCAAAACCTCCTATTCCAGCTCTCCGCTCTTCCACTGAATGACCAAACTCCTCCCACTTGCACTCACAACAGTTCCATTTAAACCCCTCCTCCTATTTTTTTGTCCAACTTTCATCAGACTGACATCAATTTACGCACGCACACGTAGGCCTGAGAGTTCTGTTTGCAAAATACACAAGAATCATAAATCTTCAACATTCACAGACAACGCAGATTTTTTTATTTATTTATTTTTTTATAAAAGTCGCGTGTTTGCAGGAGTTTATGGTCATGTATAACTTGTTTGGAGGGGTTTAATTATATAGTGCATTACAAATTATGCTCTTATTTTCTAGGCATATTGATTAATTTCGGCTTTTTTAAAAGTATATTTTTTGGCTTTACCTTAATACAAAAAACTTTTTTTTGATGAAATTAAATTTATTTAAAAAAAAAGTATAATATGAATGTCAAATATATGTTATATATGTCCAAAACCATGCATACAAATGTTTTCAGTAGCACTTTTTGTCACTGTATACTTTCTCAAGCATGTTTATTTATGTTACCTGAGCTTAGTCAGCATTTTTGGTCACCTGGGAGCAAAAGAGAGAGGGTGTGAGAAGACCTTGTGAGGTAAAATGACAAACCTTAATAGTTAAAAACATTCAGCGGTTTTGAGCATAACTGGCATTTATTTCATTTGTTTAGAATTTAGTTTCTGAACATCTGATTTTTTTCCGCCTTTAGTTCTGTTTGGTCTTCATTAAGTGCAAATTAATCAACAATATTCCCCCAGCTCATGTTTTTTTTCAAGCTTATAGCTGTCAAAATGAAGGAAGTCATAAAATTAGATGATTATTCACCAAAGAGAATGTCTCAAACGAGATACTAATTTATATACATATTTTCAATATAGATTATAGTCAATTTAGGTTTATTTTCCTGTTTATTGGGGTCCATTATGGCCTCTTCCTGACTAGTGTGGATATCCTGTACTTTAACACTTCCAGCACAAGTACCACCCATGTGGGAGACAATCGAAAACATTTTCATCTCATTTCATGAGGTTTAATGCTTTAAATTACTCATAAAAGTGGCCATTTCGCCATTTTTATCACCCAAAGTAATCTTAATTTGATTCATAATTCTTATAATTAAATGGGCCGCTTTAATATAAGCAAATCATTGTAGGAGAACCGAGAAAGCCTTATGAGATATATAGTATAAAAATA